>BQNB010055466.1:2318-13892 GCA_026074375.1 Tanacetum coccineum
AGTTAGTACTGTTAGTTCATTTGATAAAAGTGTTAGATATAAGTTAATACTGTTAGAATGATTTGGCTTATTTAAGTGCTTATTCTTAAGTGAAATATGCTTATAAGTGTCTTAATTTGTTGTTTGATAATATGTTTTTAATCAGGTTGAAATAAAAATAATTTTTGAAAACTTTAAGAGGTGTTTAGAGCCAGCAGTACTAACCCATAGTTAGTACTGCTAGTTCATTTTCTTTGGATTTTATAGCTGGCAGTACTAACTCAAAGCTAGCAGTACTAACTTCAAGTTAGTACTGGCAGTTTATACTGTTAGTACTGTTAGTTCATTTTCGCGTATTAGCTTATTATTTCTGCTTATTCAAGAATTTGCTTAACTTTTTAGAGTAGATTAAGCCCATTTTCGTTTACTGTCTTTAGTAGAACTTACTTTAGCTTATTTGCTTTTTCAAAGTAATTCTAAGAGTTTATCAGTTTGTAGCTTTTTAGCTTATTCTCCATTCTAGTTTATTGTAGTTGCTTATTCTTATGCCTGAGTGCTTAATAGGGACAGTTAAGTATCTGTTTTAGCTTATTTGCTTATTTCTTGTTTCATTGCGTTTTCCAGAGCTAGCAGTACTAACTTAAAGCTAGCAGTACTAACTCCAAGTTAGTACTGTTAGTTAATACTGTTAGTACTGTTGTCAGTACTGCTGAGTTTCTCCTGCTTAGCTTAGCTTAATTGCTTACTGAATTTGCTTATTTAGAGTTAGTCTAGCTTATTTGGTTTTTTCTTAAGCTTATTTGAGCTTATTTGTGTCTTAGTTTAAAAATTTTAAGTGTTTTTACTATTTCTAGCTTTTATGCTTGTTCTAGCTTATTTTCCTTGCTTATCTTTGAGTGCATTTGCTTATTAGGATTAGTGCCCAATCATATCCATATCCTTGTCATATTCAAACATCAATTATCAATTCGTCATTCGATTTTCCATTCAAGCCTCGTTGGGACATAATGACCCGGAGACACTCTATACTACTTCCGGTTTCATTGATTCTGTGGGTCTTGATCCTTGTTATATAATTATATATGTTTATATTTATTTATATATAAAAAGGAGTAAGAACGCGCTTGGTCAGCGGCCCAGTATTTATAGAAGACAAAAAGAGCCGTTACTCTACTGGCGGTCCCGGGGGCCCCTAATATGTTAGGGGGCCACTCGTAGAGTACACTCCTCTTTTTGTCTTTTAGTGGGGAATGTGTTATCTGTTTTGAAACCTTCCATTTTAGGGGGAAAATCTGATTTTAAATCTATTGTTTTAATAAAACATTTCTTTTATGAATAAATATTTTGTGTATATATTTTTATAAATACACTTTTGTAGAAATGTAAGGTTTAAGAAAAATATTTTCTTGATCACTAATCATGTTTAATGATTTGTTTATTCATACCTTAAGTGATTTATCTTAGAAATAGAATTTTACGATTAGTAATTTATAAACGTTTAATTTTATCGTAAACGTTTTTACATTTTGTTATTATCAAAACATCGAGATGTCGAAAAATATAAATAGCGTTTTTAGACATTATTTGTATTAAAAATCTCCTCCTTTTTTATGATGACAAAATATAAACTCATTTAGTATAAAAATAGAAGTTTATAAATTACTAATGAGTTTAAATCCATTCCTCCCCTTGTTTTTCGAATCCAAAAAGGTTGATCGTCAAATTGTAGTAGAGAGAAAGAAATAAATGATTGAAGACTCCCCCTTGATGTAAGCTCCCCCTTGTTTGGGGCACCAAGGGATCGATCTTACGATAATTTGTTTGCTACAAAACAAAGTTAGAAGTACAAGTGCAAACCAACATAGCACGACAAATGTCTCAAGAGTATAATCCCCACTTTAGAAACTCATAAATAAAGTGCATTCAAATTCCTAGAAAGATCATAGATAATCATATAGGACAATATATGATGATACAACATAAGATATGACAAAACATATTAAAGCATAGGTGAACATTAATCTAAAAATACATTAATCCTAGAAAATTCATGATTCATAGACACGACTTTTAAACAAAATGTCTTTGGGTCATCCATTATTAGGCCATTTGAAAAAGGTCTATAGTTGAGGTGGAAAATGGGGTGTGAAGGCGGTGGTTAGGAGATACTCAAGATGAGAAAACATAATGTTCATCTCATCTCAAAGGTTCAAATAGAGGTTACGGTTATGAAAGCAACAAACACAAGTTGATCCATGATAGTCATGATAGTTGTAGTAGAGTGGATGTCCTATGATAGGAGGTTGAGGTGGTGGTGGTGATGGTGAAGGTTGTGGTGAAGAGGGTTGGTTTGTAGGGATTGGAGAATTCAATGCAGTGTGGAGTTAGGTATGGAGTTGATTAATAATTCGATCTCTTTGTGGGTTAGTTATAGGTGGAGAGTTAGGCGAGGAGTGTTAATAGGTCGTTTGTTAGTGTGATGGTGGTGAGTCATTATGACAAGTAGGTATCATTTGACTCACGAGGTCTTTTATTGCCTTGATTCGCTCGCGTCTTTTGCTCGATAGTAGGACGCGATGTGGATGTTATCGGCTCGATCATTGTGAGAGATAATGTTCAAATGCTAGCTCTGGAGGACGGACACATACATATTTGAATAACCTAGTCAAGAGTTCCATAAGGTAAGAGTTCCTTAGTTTGAATCGAGTCTTTCCTTCTTTTGTGGAATAAAAATGCATAGGGGTTTATAGGGAGTGGATGTTCAATGCAATATAGCATTGTGACAAAGGTAAACAGAGACTTTCCCTAGTCCTCTAGAGAAATGGCATTTTCAGATATCTTATACCCAAAGGTTTCATATGAGTTTGAATCTCTCGGGTTAAAATTTTGTTTTCACCAACGATAATGGTTTTCTTGTTTTTGGTACGAGTCTTTTTACATTGTTGTTAGAATTGGATAAGGGAACTTAATGAATCTAGGAGATGGAGGGTTGGTTGTATAAAGACCTATACTTGGTCACACTTACTGACAAAATGGTCAAGAGACCATTATTTCAGGTGGTTAGTGGGCTTGACTTTGAATGGTATTTTTAAAATTTGACCAAATTCCTCAAGAGTGAGGGAGAATGACTTATTTTGAATGACAAAGTTGACAACAAATTAACCCTTAGGATTATAGGTAAAAGTGAGTTGATAATAAAACTCAAGAACAAAACGAGGTATAATTTGTTTGTTAATGTCTAACAAACAATCAAAGCCGATTGACTCAACTTAGCATGATTATGAGTAATTTTTGAAGTTTGGATCTTTCACCCTTCCCTCATGGAAAATATCGTTTTTCAAGATTTGCCATTGTGTTTAGCAAAGGTTGACTAAACTCATTTGATATTAAGGGTATGTAGTTTCTTGTCTTTTGATGATCTAGACCGGTAGCTCGAGGCATTGTTACCTAAAAGATCATGAACAAGCCCATATATTAATCATTTATAATTGTTTTTCATGTTTTGAGTTCGTGCCTAGTGTGTGCCTATATGAACAAGTTCCCCCCCCCCCCCTATGGAGTGTAACGATTAACTCGGATCCTAAAAATAAAATCCCAAGAGTTAAACCCAAAATACGTCCTATGATTTTTGATTTTTCTCATCCAAACAAGTAGAAAAATACATATGAGTTATGTATCTCGAAATTTGTTCATGAGATCATTATGCATGTGTTTGAAAACGTTTTTTGGTTTTATTGACAATTCATAACAACAATATTATTGTGTTCCTAACGTGAGTGATTTGAAAATAAAATTAGGGTTTCGGTTCAACATCAATTTTTCATTTAATCTTACTAATGTATGCAAATCCTTGTCTACGGGAAGCATATTAGTTTTATATTGTATCTAGTAGTCTTAATGTACAAAAATGAAAGAGAAATAAAAAAATCCCCAATGTCAATTTTTGTGATTCTTCATGACCCTAGACTCAAGAAAATAGATGAAATGTGTTGGGATTTATATGTGAGTTGATAAGACAAAACATGTGAAAGATGAAGGACCTACAAGACAAAGAAGGAAAACTTGAATATTCTGAAGATCTCCTAAAGAGATAAAGATTACAGAAGATATTGTTTTATGTTTAAAATATATTCTTGATAGTTATCTTCTTTATTAAGTCTTGTACACCCTCTATATAAAGGGTATTAGTTGTTTAGGTTTAACATATCAGCATTCACAATGTAAACCTAAAGGTGTGTGTGTGTACTCTAGGCGTCAAGTCTTTGTAAGACGCCTAGGATTATAGTTAGCTTATTAGTAGCTTAGTAGTATAGTAAGCCTTTATATCACTTGATCAAATACAATGAAAGGCTTAACATTTATTAGAAACGCATTGTTCTTAATTATGATTGTTTTATTTTTTATTCCGCTGCGTGATCAATGTTATGATATCCTAGATGGGCAAAACGATCTATGAAGCCTACAATCAGGTTTCTACAATTGGTATCAGAGCCTGTGAGAAACCCTGAATAAGAAGAACAATCAAATCCAGTTATAAACCTTAATCCTTCAAAACTAAACATGTCTGGATTCAATGATGAAATTCCTACCTCGAACACACTCACTCCCACCAATCATCACAAAACACCAACCCAACAAAACTCCTTATACTGTATCAACCATTCTAGTTGCACTATTCTTAAAAAGGGACTAGAATATGATTATGGGCTATGAAGATGGAACACTTTTTGGCCCTTACAGGCTATCCAATCTGGGGGTTTTACAATATGGGGAATGGTCATGTATCAATCAATACAGATACACAAGGACAATTAAGTCTTGCCTCCCAGAAAAATATGTACAGTTTCAATTTAGAGAACATTGTTCCTTCAGGAGGATTAGCTTGTTTAATTGCAAAGGCCACAATTGATGAATCTAACAAATGGCATAGGAGGTTGGGTCATGTTAACTTCAAAAACTTAAACAAACTTGTAAAGGGAAACCTTGTAAGAGGTTTACCTTCAAAGATTTTTCAAAATGACCACACTTGTGTTGCTTGTCAGAAAGGAAAGCAACACAAGGCCTCCTGTAAGGCCAAATCAGTAAGCTCTATTAGCCACTCCTTACAACTTCTTCATATGGATTTGTTTGGACCTACATCTGTAAGGAGCTTAAACCATAAGACCTATTGCCTAGTTATCACTGATGATTTTAGCAGGTTTAGTTGGGTGTTTTTCTTAAGAACTAAGGATGAAACTAGTGGAATCCTTAAGGACTTTATAAGACAAATTGAGAACCAATTGAATCAAAAAGTTAAAACTATTAGATGTGATAATGGAACAGAATTTAAGAACAAGGATGTTATTGAATTCTGTGGGTCAAAAGGGATCAAGAGGGAATATAGTAATGCCAGAACTCCACAACAAAATGGAGTTGCTGAAAGAAAGAACAGGACCCTTATTGAGGCTGCTAGAACCATGCTTGCAGATTCATTTTTACCTAACACTTTTTGGGCTGAAGCAGTTAGTACTGCTTGTTATGTTCTAAATAGGGTATTAGTGACCAAGCCTCATAATAAGACACCTTATGAACTTTTAACTGGTAAACTACCAATTATAAGTTATATAAGACCTTTTGGGTGCCATGTAACCATCTTGAATACCATTGACCACCTGGGCAAGTTTGCTGGAAAATCAGATGAAGGGTTTTTAGTTGGGTATTCTCTACAAAGCAAGGCATTTAGAGTATACAATTTAGAAACCAAAAGAGTTGAAGAAAACCTGCACATCACCTTTCTAGAGAATAAACCAAAAATTGCAGGGAAAGGACCAACTTAGCTTTTTGATATTGATTATTTGACTGATTCTATGAATTATCAACCTGTAAGATCAGAGAATCAAGCTAACAATCATGCAGGTCCACAAGAAGCTACTAACAATGCAGGTACAAAAGACATCATTGATGCAGAGGATTCTGACAAAGAGGATGAATGTGCACAAGACTGCTTTGTACTGCCAATATGGACTTCTTATTCTTTAACAATCACTCCTGATTTAAAGACAGATGCAAAGAGAGCAGGTCCAAGTGAGGCAGAACAAGTCTTTTTAGATGAACTTGAAAGACTTAAGAGGTAAGAAAAGGAGGCTAATGAGGAAGCTAAAGCTCTAAGGAAGAAGTTTGCACAAGACACTAAGAACTTGGTTATACAAGCAGGAGCTGCTAGGGCTAGCAGTACTAACATGTTTAGTACTATTAGCACACCAGCTAAAGCTAGCAGTACTAACTTTGTTAATACTGCTAGCACACCAGTTCGTACTTCCAGTCCTCATAAGGGACTAACTCTCTCTGATCCAACAAATCCTAAACAAGATGATTCAGAAATACCTCCACTTGAAGATATTTATCGAAATCCTTCTGATGGTATTTTCAACAATTCATCTTATGATGATGAGGGTGCAGCGGCTGACTTCACAAACTTAGAAACTATTGTGAATGTTAGTCCTATTCCCACATCAAGGATTCACTCTTCTCATCCTTCAGCACTTATTCTAGGAGATCCAATTGATGCTATACAGCTTATGGGGTATGAGGGGGATTTAACAGTGTTAACATTTAACAAAGCTTTGTTTTCACCCCAATGGAGGTTTTTCTTTCATACAATGAATCATTGTATTAGTTCAAAAAGCACCTCTTGGGATCAAATTCCTACTAATATTGCCACTGCTGTCATTTGCTTAACATCTAATCAGAAGTATAATTTTTCTAAATTAATTTTTGATGGTATGCTTAGACATTTAGATGCAAAGAAGAAGTTTGTCATGTACCCACGTTTTATTTCCATCTTTTTAGATAAACAACTAGCTAATGTACCTGTACCTTTAGATCATTTTCCTGTCAAAATACTTTGACTAATGTAGTATGAAAGTCTTTTCTTCATGGTAAAATTGGGTAAACATTTCTAAGGGAAGTCAATCCCTTTTTTATTTGATTCTATGTTGGTATATACCAATCAAGGATTGTGGGTGCTCTTTCAGAAAAGACAACAAGAAGCCACAACCTACACCCTCTCATGCTCACACTAGTGAAGTACCTATTGAGCCACAGCCTTGACTCATCTCCTCTAACACTAAGTGAAGTACCATATTGTGCACAGATGACCCATACCCTTAGACCTTCACCTTCTTACTATCATGACTGATTCTAATTCCAGAAAGTTATAGTGGGAATCTTGGAGGTTATCATCCAGTGATAAAATACCATTTCAGTGATTGAGGGTGTGAAATTCACTCCAAAGTGTCTATGATCTTTGTCTCTCTTTATGTGCACAGGTTTCAGATCAAGCCAAAGAAATACAACCCTTGAAGGCTCAGATCAAAAACCTCAAGAAGCAAGCTAAACCTGTAATCAAACATCATAGAGCATGGATGCAAAGTGTCTCCTTGAAGCAAAGATTGGCAAGAAAGAGATCCTCAATGAAACAATAGGTGCACAAAGAGTCTGTATCCAAACAGGGGAGGAAGTTTGCTAAAGGTCGAACTTCAGTCTATAGAGATCATCTATTTGATGAGATGTCTTGGATGATACACTTATATTATATGGAAACCATGAATGCTCAAGATGTGGGGACCCCCAAGGGTTATAAGTGCATTTGCACCGTATGTCCTTGTTAGTTATAACTTAGGGGACTTGGCAGAATTGCCCCTTGTGGTTTCTGCTGCTTCGTGGTTTAACTTTGCCAATTTGGCAGTTTGAGTCCTTCTCTTCATTTCTCTTTGTTTTCTTCTTTTAATAAGTTTAGGGTTTTGACAATTTTAACCCTCAAACTTATTTTTCTTGACTTTTGGCTTCGGGGTTGACTTGGGTTGACTTTTCCACACTTGGGCTTGGATTTTGACTTTTTCTTTTCTTGCTTTTCCATTCCGAGTCCGGCTTCGTTTTTCGTCCTTTTCTTAGTTATCCGTTCCTGCACAATACAATTAGCAAAACAAGCGTATATTTGGCATTTTAAGTCCGTTTTTGGTTATTTTAGCTCATTTTTAAAGGTAAAAGGTATGTGTAATTAAACACATACCAAGCCTCTTCCAAAAATTGATCCAAAAGACAAAGGAATAAAGAAAATAGAAGAGGAGGATGAATCTGAAAGTGAATCTGATGGTATTCCTAAAGCTGAGAAGAAGTTTAAACAGCTTGCAAGTGATGAAGAGATGGCTAGGAAAATGCAAGAAGAGTGGGAAAGTGAAGAAGTAAGAAACAAAATAGCTGAAGAAAAAGCTATCAATGAAGCTCTCATAAGAAATTTTGATGACATAAAGGCAAGAATTGAGGCTGACAGACTTCTTGCTGAGAAGCTTCAAGAACAAGAAAGAGAGCAATTTACAATAGAAGAAAGAGCAAAGTTCCTACATGATACAATTGCTGCTCAAAGAAAATTCCTTGCTCAACAAAGATCAGAGGCCATCAGGAACAGACCACCTACAAAGAATCAACTGAGAAATCAAATGATGACCTACTTGAAGCATGTAGGAAACTTCAAGCACTCTGAATTGAAAATCAAGAAGTTTGAAGAAATACAAGTCCTGTATGAGAAGATTAAGAGGTCAGATGAAGATTTTATCTCTATTGGGTCTGCTGAAGATGAAAGACTGATCAAAAGGATGAATGAGAAAGGAGTTGATTCCTCTAAAAGTGAAGTGGCCAAGGAGGAGATTAAAGGAGAAGAAAGTACCAGAAAGAGAAAACTTAGTACTAGGAAAAAGATAAAGTCAAGGAAAAGAAGATACATTCAAAACACTTCTGATGATGATAGTGAGAAAGAGAATGATGAGCTGAGATTACACTTAACAATAGCTCCAGATGAAGAAAAAGAAGTAGATTATGAAATACTTGACAGGAAGTATCCTATCAAAAAATGGAAAACAAAGTGTCTTGGAACTAAGCCACAAGTTGATAAAGCTGAAAACTTAGAGGAGATTAATCAAAATGTGGTGATTAGAAGCAATGGACAAAAGAGATATTTTAGTACTTTGATGAGGGTGTTGTCCATATTTGATAGAGATGATTTGAATGCTATATATCAACTGGTGATGGACAAATATCAAGATGAGATACCTGGAGGATTTGATAAAGTACTTTGGGGAGATTTGATGGTTATGTTCAATCCAGATAATGAAGATAAGTTTTGGAACTCACAACAAGATTGGAATATAGTGAATTGGAAGCTACATGGTTCTTCAGGGGTACATACTTTAGTGACTGAGGCAAGATTAGTCATTCATATGCTTGTAGAGAAGAAGTATCCTTTGAGAAAAAAAGTACTGGTACAAATACTAAAATTGAAGTTGGAGTCTGAAAAAGATAGTACTATGGCATTAGAGTTGATTAAATTTATCAAGAAGTTACTTGCAGAGTTAGAATCTGAAGACTTTGATGGAGATGAGGAGGATCTTTAAGTGTTGGTGTCAAAACCACACAACAAATGGTAAATCAGTTCATCCCATTGCTTAACAGCATAAGAACTAGCTAGACCATAAGCAAACGCCTTTGTGGTAAAGACTTTCTCAAATCCATTTATGTTGAACAATCTACCAAAAAATATAGGGTTCTCAACTCACCTGTTGCCTTCTGTGGTGAAGAGTTGGTTTAGGTTCCAAGATCAAACAGTTTTTCTTGGTAAAGACTAATCAAATTCTGTTGATAAGCTGATAGTTATTTCTAAAAACTATATGTTTATCAATAGCACTAAGTTTATGGCAATGAACATTGACAAGACCAAAAAACAAACTTATTTGGTAAAGACAAATCAAATTCCGTGATGGTTTACAGTTTAATACCAAAATCTGTATGGTAGATAACTCACCATGTTTTTTAAAATTAAAAAGAGGTTAACTATCCCAGAGCAAAAAACCGCTTAACTGGTAAAGGTACATCAAATCCGTTTTATGGCCTGGTAGTTTGCCAAAAACTACAAAGCCAACTAGTGGATTGTTGTTGAAATATGTTGCTAGTTATGCTGAGAAGACAAAGATGCTTGCTGAAGAAGGATAGAGTTTGAAAGATGAAGAAATGATTAAAGTGTTTGGATACATCCTCTATGCGTTAAAGGAATTAAAGAAACATGATGTTAAAAGAGTTCAACATTTATGTTTAAGGGAGGATTTTTGGGAATTACGTTTTCTTAACTTAGTACCGACAGTACAAATAGTTAGTACTGATAGTTATAGTTAGTACTGACAGTACAAAGTGTTAAGTACTGATCAGTTAATTAGTACCAATAGTAGAAAATAGTTAGTACCGTTTAAGAGATATGTATGATATATTTTAGGAAAAGATATGTACGCGTTTTGTAAGCCTGTTAGGGTTTATCCTTAGTCTATAAAAGGATCCCTCTTGGCATAGTTAGATATACGAACTCAAGATATCTCATACAAAATCATATCTCAATAGTTAGTAATCTGTAATCACTCAAAAGCAGATTAATAAAAGTTATTATTTAGTTCTTCATTGTTTTTCTTAGTACTTGTGTTAAGATTCCGCATTAACACATAGTATTCATAATCAGTGTTTCTACATAGTCAACTGTATTTATACATCTTGGCTATCATCCTTAATAGGCTGCAGAGATCTATTCTACAAGGGACTCACAGTATCGTATTATACCTGTTCTAATGGCTCAACGTCAGTGCATGAGTCTGCGTTAGGAACCTCCTGGATTTTTGCCATGTAACAGTAATGTGCTTCCAACTCTTGTTCATCAATTTCTTCATCCGTGTCTGCTAGCCAGTCAGATTGCTCTGCTTGAAGCTGAACACCTTTCTCAGCTTGTTTACACAACAACATCTTTTCCTTAAGATACGTGGAGTCTTTAACCCGTTTTGGCTTTCTGCATTCCTTAGCATAATGACCAAATTCCTTGCATTTAAAATAGTGTATCCCAGACTGTTGCACTACTTGACCACCTACAGTTTCTCTAGCCGCAACAACATTATTAGCCCTCTGATTCCTAAACTGTCCAGTCTGATTGTCATTCTTATACCTTGAAGTAGTATCCACATTCTTGTTTATGGTGTTTGAGGAAGTTCTGAGGTTGTTGTTGGTAGGTTTATAGATTTTCTTGAAGTACTTTGCAATGAGAGCCAAATTTTTCTGCATGTCTTTATCCCTCTGATCTTGTTCAGGATCACTGTCTTCTTCAGAAGCTGACTCAGATGGTGGTGTGATTGGTTTGGCTATCTCTTTGCCTTTGTATCTTGTAGTTGCATGAGATCTGGTTGGAAGTGAAGCTTTTGATGTTGGTACATATGATTTATGAGACTTTGATGATTGATAATAAGTGTCTTGAAGTGTTTGAGCAGTAGCAACAAGTGCTAATGGGTTAGCATTCTTTCAGCACGGAGTTCATTAACTTCCTTTTGGTATTGTTTCAGAATGTCAAATAGTTTGTGATATGAAACTTCATCCAACTTGTGTTGTTGCTTGACAATTGTTATAAATCTTAACCATTCTCGTTGAAGTTGTTGAAGAAATTGAACATTGACTTACATCGTAGCAACTGTCAAATTGTTTCTGATCATCTCATTCATCATCTTGTAGAATCTTGTGTAGTAAGACTCAATTGTT
>BQNB010055466.1:14998-39093 GCA_026074375.1 Tanacetum coccineum
CGAACTTTCCTCCTCTTTTTTGTTGCAATTTTTCTAACTTTTTTGTTTTTTTAACATGCTAACTACGAAACTCGGTGTAATTTCACCATCTTCATGATCATAATAATTCCGAATAATTCCTTTGATAATTCTTCATTTTTTGGACGTACCAATAATTGTGTTGGTAGTAAAAATACATGAGTTTTGACTACTTTATACATTCTCATTTGCAATGTGCAATTTCTTCCCAACCGTACCAAAGATAAAAAAAATTGACACAAGACTCAGGAAATACATACTTTACACTTTAGGCAACTAGAAACTGATAAATGGACTTAATCTAACAGGGTAGGCTAAGGTGTAAAGGTGTAACGAAACAAACAGTTGGTGTTTTTCCTAAAGGATTGGCTCTATAGTTTTTTCTAGAGATATCTTACTCTTAAGATGAGAGTAAACAAAAGGTTTTTACAGGGATTTAACTAACCAGTGTAATTAGTTAATAAAACAACATATAAAGGCTTTTTGGGTGTAATCCTAAAAATTTACAAATTTAAACAAGTTACTCTATCTAAATCCATACTACTCATTATTGTGGTCTCGAATAGATATACCAAGCCAAGTTTTAAAGTCTACAATATCACTGGCACATTCATATTTTTATGGAATTTGGGTAAACATTTGGAAACGGACAAGGCTAAATCCTTACAATATCTAATAAGGGTTATTGTATGCAGGTTATGTAACAAGTAATTTCACAAAAGTATGCTTGAATTTTTTTAAATTTGAGCATAATTTAAGCATTTTATGTGAAAAATAGGAAAAGTATATATTCTAATTCCCATCCCCCTACTTGAATTATACAACGTCCTCGTTGTATAGATAAAACATTAAAAACAGGAATTAAAAGAATTAGAATGAGAAACTCCCCTGATATTTTGCTCGGTAGATTCTCCAAGTTGAGTTTATGAGAAAGGATGTGTGTTGTAAATGCGTTTATATTCCAGCATGACTCACACATAGGAGTCCAAATGATCGATACTTCACCAACTTCGTCGATTTCTTTGCAGCGAGGTCCTGTGCAAAATATAGGAAAAACATGCAAAATCATATCTCGGGTATATACGATTAATTAAATAAGCTAAATAAACTGTACAGGAGACCAATACGTCGTATTGAGAAACCTGTAAAAAGTATCTAAATACGGGTCAGTATGTTGAATACGCCGTATCATGTACATGAATACGCCGTATTGACAGAACTGATAATAATGTTTAAAGTGTATAAAAAATAAAGGACTGATAACGTCTAGGCATTCAATACGCCCTATGGTATGGAGCGGATATGCCGTATTGATGTCTGGAAAGACGGACTCGATAAAAATAAATAACAATCTGGGTTGTCTCCCGAGAAGCACTTTTCTTTCAGCTAGTCTTTAAGTTAGACTTTTTCCTTCCAGCTTTCTTCACACTTGTAAATACTCTCTCTCTCTCTCTCTCTCTCTCTCTCTCTCTCTTGATTTGGATAGAGTTCTAGGTTCCGTAATCTATCAACGAGCTATTGTGCTGAACTTACTGCCAGTCTTGTTCTATCATGCATAAACAAGTCAAAACGTCATATCATAATATATACACAAAAATATAGGAACCCGTTTAAAATTAGATACATCATGACATGAATAATAAATGTACAAAAGATAGAAACAAAAAGATAAGGAGTAGAGAGATCAAGGATCTGGCTGCTGCTCGTCTTGCTGGGCTGTGGAGGTGCTGGCATGCGTCTGGTACGCCTCACATATAGGATCTGAAAGTCTGTTGTAACCTTTGCCCTTTTTGTGTTCTGAATATTTCATTTATAGTCCTTTGACTATTTGACTTTTGTGAGTTTATTCAGATTTTGTATCGTGTTGACGGTGGTGATTTTATGAGAATTGTGGTGATTTTATGGTTTATTGTGATTAGTAATCTCGTTTGGAATGTATTATTGTGTTTTTTGTATTCTGGGTGGTTTGACTCGTGAATTTTGAGAAATGCCGAAAAACAAGTCTGACACGTCCGTTAATGTCCAAATGAGTTTTGAAGGGTTTAAAGTGAAAATATATCGTGTGAATACTCTAGGTTAATGGAAAAGTATTTTTAAGGTGAATAAAAATGCTAATAAACTTTGCGGTAAATTTTACGGTTGAGTTTTACGAGTATTTAAGTGATCCCGACACGAAAAGAAAGGCCCAAGACCACATAGGATCCATGGCCGGTTACAAGAAGGAGAGGGGAGACATGGTGGCCTAATTTTAACTAACCTTGTCTAAGGTTGTACATAAGATGCTTTCTTTCCCATAATTCTTATCATTTCAAAATAAAAAAAAACACATCCTCTCCCTTGAGTGTGTGTGCGTCCGAACTAAGCCACCAAAAACATCCATAAATTTTCCAACTTTGATCGAGAACGTGATATTCTGGGTTGATACGAGTATTTGGGTATTCATTTAAACAACGTTTGTGTTGTCCGGTTCGTGTCGAAATATACATTTTTGAAGATTTTCTTGTAAGTTTTCAAATTTAAATTTCGTTCGTCCTTTTGGGTTTTTTTTATGCACAGATGTTAGTTGTACAAGTTGATCGTTGTGAAAAATCGATTTTTAGAAGCGAAACGAATAAAAAGGTTATGTTTGGTTCGTGGGTTATAAAAGGAAAAAAGGGATTTTTGTAGTTTTGATGTTGTGGTCGTGATGGTTAAATAATATATGTTGCTAGATAGCTTATTTTTGATAATAGATTGTATAGCTTATTCGGGCTTATTTGAAGTATTTTTGGCTGTTTTGGGCTTTCTATGCCCGAAAAGTTTTCTCAAAATCACTAGGAAGTGATTTTGATTATTTTTGTGTTATGGAGTATGTTGTGGACTATTTTTAGGTTTTTATGGTAGTAACCATATGCGATATGTACTTATGTTTTTTTAAGGCTAATATAGTATTTTGAAGCTTATGGACTCACGGTTCGCCCAATAAGGTATTTAAGTCGTGGCTTAAGGGAGGGCTTATGTGGTCCGGCCTTATTTTTACTTATAAGGTATATGCTTATATATAGATGAAATGGACGCTTGGTTTTGTGTACTGTTGGATCGTAATTTTGGAGTCTTATAAAGATAGTTAAGGACCTGGTCGGGCACTTAAAGCCCAAATAGCGATATTTAGTCGTTTATGAGAGTTTGACAGACTTTTGAAGTGAAAATGTTGTTTACAAAGTGATATTTGAACGATATTTTAGGTATAAAAATTTTAGTAATAACGTCGATAAAGATTTGAGAGTTTTGGAGGTTTTGTCGGAAAAGTGTCGAATTTATGAAAAGTGGTTGAAATTAGGTTTGATTTGAAAATCATGGAAAACGTGTAGAGCGTATGGGTCATATCTCAAAATTATCGTAATGTTTTATACTTATAAATTTTTCTAAAAACATGTTTTTGATTTTTAATAATAAATATATTTAATGTATTTTATTTATTTAATAAAATTCACTAAAAACTCTAATGTGTTTAATTTTGAGTAAGACGTCGTTTTCAATCGTATTATGATTATTTTGAAGTGACTAGGTTACGTATGACTTGTCGAGATATATTTATAATTATTTAATTATAATATTTATTTATATTATTATCTATTTTCTTGCTAAATGTAGTATAAGTTATGTATTATCGGTTATAGGATGATATGATTGTTGAGAGTATGTCGGCAAGACATCACACCACTAAATTGTTTTTGGTAAATGTACCAAAGGTCGCTCTACACTATGCATCAAGTGAAGATTGTTTGGGGAAATGGGATGATTAAATTGTGACATTGACTGGGACTAGGTCGTGTGCGGGCATCGTTGTATATTGCTTGTGTGATTGTGATTTACGTTGCTTAAATGACATTGCTGAAGGTGAGTTCTCGTAGCTACTTTTTACAGTTTTTAGTTGGGGAAAATGATACTCACTGTGTTTTGGAACTGTTTTGAATTTGATCTTTGCGAAATGTAGGTTTTTGTTTTTGGACAAGTTATTTGCCTTAATGACTGCTATTGAATTATTTGTGTTGTATGATTGTTTGGAGCGGTACCATGGGTACGCTCTACCTATGCCGTGACGATTATAAGATGAAAGGTTTGGCTATGGATTGTATTTGTTTGGTTAGTTGCCTAGATCATGGTGTGCGATCTCGATTATATCGGGATCGTGATAGTGTTTCTCATCAAGGTATTGGCAGTCAATGCAAGAGCATTAGGATGCGTTTAGACGTGAGTATGGCTTATCACCGCTCAGACCGATGGATAAGAGTGGGTTGGCAGCGTATATTCGACTTTGGAAGAATGCTTAAAGGGTGCGTCCTAGACTTGAGAGGGAAGTTTAGGGAAGTTCGTCTTCTATTGGTTGAGTTTTCGTCTATTATCAATAGTTATGTTCTGAGTGGGGAAGTGATTGGTGCGATGTATGGATAGGCTAAGTGTCTTATGTGTGTGTTAGAAAGTGAGTTCGCTCGTAGTTGGGGTTAGGTGGGGATTTGTGTGGAGGGAGGTATAGTCAGAGTTCAGATAGGACCTGGTTTTAGTGCAGATCACATGAGAGAGGATCTCGGTAGATAATCAAATCAACTTTTGTTTCCAATTCAAATCATTGTCCGAACATCAAACGTGGTTTCAATTTCACAAATCGTTAGGGAATTACGACCCGTGAATCATACTTCCCGGTTAATATATGTATTATGTTATATATATTTTGAAGAATTTCCTTTTCACCTTTGTCCTCAAGGGTAATCTGGTAATTTTCCATCGTATTATATATTTTATTATTACGTATATATAGATTCTGACGAATCAAATAACGGTGCATGAGAAAAGATCAACATTCTTCTAGTAGCCTCCACTAGCGTACGATTTCTTCGTTCCACTACTCCGTTTTGTTTAGGGGTACGGACAAAAGATGTTTGGTGAGAGATGCCAACACTATTAAAGTATTCTTGAAGCACTTGGTTCTTGAATTCTGTACCGTTGTCGGTTCTTACAATAATGACTGGAGCTTGTAGTAGAACTGTAATTTTCTTAAGAAAGGTTTTAATCTCCTCTGGTGCTTCATCTTTTGATTTGAGGAAGACTACCCAAGTGTAACGAGAGTAGTCATCCACAATCACCAGGACATACCGCTTCCCATTTATGCTTGCGATTCTCATTGGACCACACAAATCCATATGAAGAAGGTGTAACCTCTGCTTAGAATTTGGAACTGGTTTGGGTGGGTGAGATGCCCTTTTTCTTTTTTCCTTGCTCACATGAGGGACAAAGATGTTCTTTATGGTATTTGAATTTTGGAAGACCGATGACAAGATCGTTTCTGGCAAGGTCATTTATGGTGTCGGGGGGGGGGGGTGGGGGGGGGGGGGGAGGGGGGGGGGGGGGGGGGGGGGGGGGGTGGGGGGGTGGGGGGGGGGGGGGGGGGGGGGGGGGGGGGGGGGGGGGGGGGGGGGGGGGGGTTGGGGGGGGGGGGGGGGGGGGGGGGGGGGGGGGGGGGGGGGGGGGGGGGGGGGGGGGGGGGGGGGGGGTTGGGGGGGGGGGGGGGGGGGGGGGGGGGGGGGGGGGGGGTGGGGGGGGGGGTGTGGGGGGGGGGGGGCGGGGGGGTGGGGGGGGGGGGGGGTGGGGGGGGGGGGGGGGGTGGGGTGGGGGGGGGGGGGGGGTGGGGGTTGTTGGGGGGGTGGGGGGGGGGTGGGGGGGGGGGGGGGGGGGGGGGGGGGGGGGGGGGGGGGGGGGGGGGTGGAGGGGGGTGGGGGGGGGGTGGGGTGGGGGGGGGGGGGGGGGTGGGGGGGGGTTGGGGGGGGGGGGGGGGGGGGGGGGGGGGGGGGGGGGGGGGGGGGGGGGGGGGGGGGGGGGGGGGGGGGGGGGGGGGGGGGGGGGGGGGGGGGGGGGGGGGGGGGGGGGGGGGGGGGGGGGGGGGGGGGGGGGGGGGGGGGGGGGGGGTGGGGGTGGGGGGGGGGGGGGGGGGGGGGGGGGGGGTGGGGGGGGGCGGGTGTGGGGGGGGGGTGGGGGGGGGGGGGGGGGGGGGGGGGGGGGGGGGGGGGGGGGGGGGGGGGGGGGGGGGGGGGGGGGGGGGGGGGGGGGGGGGGGGGGGGGGGGGGGGGGGGGGGGGTGTGGGTGGGGGGGGGGGGGGGTGTGGGGGGGGGTGGGGGGGTGGGGTTGGGGGGGGGGGGAGGGGGGGGGGGAGGGGGGGGGGGGGGGGGGGGGGGGTATTAGTACCCGACTTAATACCGAAAATCATACTATTAACTATTAAACTACGAGCTATAATAAACAGTAAAATACACAGGGTGACCGAGTCTTTTTCTAATATCTAACACAGCTGAATCATGCATACATGGCCATAATGACGGAATAGACATGCATGTTTGATCACATCCTCATCCGCGCAAAAACCCATGGTTAATGATTAGGAAAGGGAAATAAATTGTTGTTAAATAAAAATTACAAAACAAATAGACTAAGTCCAAGTTACAAGTTGCTAGACACTTTTTCCTGGCCGTTACAATGAAAAAGACACAACTATTTATACACGTCTTGATCATAGATCAAAAATAACAACATGAGTTGGCATTTTCATAACGGTCAACTTCCCAATCATCCCATACTTTACATACTTTTACAAGGCAAGTGGCGATATCTACCACTTTATACAAAACTTTACATCGTTGACTTATAAGACCTATTAACGAATAATCGATCCTTCGTATAATTCTTTCGGTCTAAGCTTTTGCGAAACGATTATCTTCAAACTTTCCTCCTCTTTTTTTGCAATTTTTCTAATTTTTTCATTTTTTTCATATACTAACTATGAAATTCGGTGTAATTTCACCATCTTTACGATCATAATAACTCTGGTTAATTCATTTGATAATTCTTCATTCTTCGGACGCACCAATAATTATGTTGGTAGTAAAAATACATGAGTTTTGACTACTTTATACATTCCCATTTGCAATGTGCAAATTCTTCCCAACCGTACCAAAGATAAATAATTAACACAAGACTCGGGAAATACATACTTTACACTTTAAGCAACTAGCAACTGATAAATGGACTTAATCTAACAGGATAGGCTAAGGTGTAAAGGTGTAAAGAAACAAATAGTTGGTGTTATTCCTAAAGGATAGGCTCTATTGATTTTTCTAGGGGTATCTTACTCTTAAGATGAGAGTAAACAAAGGGTTTATATGAGGATTTAACTAACCAGTGTAGTTAGTTAATAAAACAACATATAAAGGCTTTTTGGGTGTAATCTTAGAAATTTACCAATTTAAACAAGTTACTCCATCTAAATCCATAGTACTCATTAGTGTGGTCTCGAATAGATATACCAAGCCAAGTTCTAAAGTCTACAACATCACTGGCACACTCATATTTTGTGGAATTTGGGTAAACATTTGGAAACGGATAAGGTTAAATCCTTACAATATCTAATAAGGTTTATTGTGTGCAGGTTATGTAACAAGTAATTTCACAAAAGTATGCTTGAATTTTTTTATAATTTGAGCATAATTTAAGCATTTTATTAAAAAAATAGGACAAGTATACATTCTAATTCCCATCCCCCTACTTGAATTATACAACGTCCTTGTTGTATAGGTAAAACATTAAAAACATGAATTAAAAGAACTAGAATGAGAATCTCCCTTGATATTTTGCTCGGTAGATTCTCCAAGTTTAGTTTATGAGCAAGAATGTGTGTTGTAAATGCGTTTGTATTCCAGCATGACTACAATCACACATAGGATTCCAGATGATCGATACTTCACCAAGTTTGTTGATTTCTTTGTAGAGAGGTCCTTTGCAAAGTATAGGAAAAACATGTAAAATCCTATCTCAGGTATCTACGGTTAATTAAATAAGCTAAATAAACTGTACAGGAAACCAATACGCCGTATCCATAAACTGGAATACGCCGTATTGAGAAACCTGTAAAAAGTATCTAAATACGGGTCAGTCTATTGAATACGCCGTATTGACAGAACTGACAATAATGTTTAAAGTGCATAAAAATAAAGGACTGATAACGTCCAGACATACAATACGTCATATGGTATAGAGCGGATATGCCGTATTGACGTCTGGGAAGACAGACTCGATAAAAATAAATAATAATCCGGGTTGTCTCCCGGGAAGCACTTTTCTTTCAGCTAGTCTTTAAGTTAGACTTTTTCCTTCCAGCTTTCTTCACACATGTAAATACTCTCTCTCAATTTCACTTTTGATTTGGATAGAGTGCTAGGTTCCGTAATCTATCAATGAGCTATTGTACTAAACTTACTTCCAGGCTTGTTCTATCATGCATAAACAAGTCAAAGCGTCATATCATAATATATACACAAAAATATGGGAACCTATTTAAAGTTAAATACATCACGACATGAATAATAAATGTACAAAAGATAGAAACAAAAAGATAAGGAGTAGAGATCATGGGCCTGGTTGCTGCTCGTCTTGCTGGGCTGTGAAGGTGCTGGCACCGTTAGTCCTGCATCTAGTACGCCTCGCATACGGGATCTGAAAGTCTGCATAGTTGGTGTACCTGACCCTAGCCTGACTCATCATCTGTGAGAGTCCAACAACCGTCCAAGTAGAGAATCGACAGAAATCACAGGCCATACTATCCAATATCTTTCTCTGCTCACCTAGTGCTTCTCAAATCTCTTGCACATCCTCTTCTACCCTGGCTAACCTCTGAGCCATAGCCCGAGCTAGTCTGGCTTTAGGTGGTGGCGGCTGAGGTGCCTGCACGGGTGCTGGAACAACCGGAGCACCCTCATCAGCTATAAGAGCATCATCAGCGGCCTCAGGCGCACCAAACGCAGCAACCTACTACCTCTCTAGTCTCGGGGCTACCCAAGCCCAAGTATCATCAAGCTCCACGCAGATCTGCAGCCTCACCAACTCAGCCATATCAATAACAGGGAGGTCTCGCACAATCATCGTCAATCCCTGGAGCCTCTCCTTAGTAAGTAATCCAAAATGCTCCGCCAAACGGGCAACAAACTGACCCTCGGATATCATCGCCCCTTGCTTCCTTCCTGAAGCGAACAACCTCAAATACCTAGCCAACAAATAAAGGACATTGACTGAGAAACGTCCATCCCTCTCAAATAAAACAAATCAGTCACGGTCACCTTTTCAGGTGCCTGACTCCTCTTAGCAATGCTATAGGCGATGAGCCGGTGGCTTAATCTTAGCATCGGATCCCTGATAAGAGTATAAGAAGGGGGTGTACCCAGAAAATCCCCCTCGGAAGAAATCTCTCTCCAATAAGCTCTTAGATCTCCCTTATCGGAGATCTGTCTACCACTCTCTACCTAGTATAAACCAAATCCAGCAGCCTCCATTTCCTTTGTTGTATGTAATCCCAATGACAAAATAAACTGCCTCCAGCTCATGCGTCGTTTAGCTCCACCTAACTAAAACCGTAAAGCCCTAGTAGTATCCAGATCAAGCACACCCTCTCCGAATCTAAAAGTACTAAAGAACTCCCAAATGAGCTCATGCACCAACAGGCCTCTAATCTCAAATAGCCTCCTCTAAGCTCGGCTAGTAAACACACTATGTCCCTGAGCATCCCTGTGCTCCATCAGCATCCTACCTCTCAATCCCTCATCCATCAGCTTTGTCAATCCCCCAAAGTCAAAAACCTGAACCCTAAGTACCTTTCTCCTATATATCTTACCCAACCTTGTCTCAAAATCCGCGATATCAGCATCAGTGTATTATAATCCCTCAAACCTAAGATACTGATGCCTCTGATCCCTAGGTGGAAGAGCCATATCTGCAAAATCAACGAGATCAGTGCAAAGATTATAAATTTTAAACATTTTGTCATGGGAGAGGATACGGCGTATTCAAAAATGGATACGCCGTATAGAGATCTGTTTAGTCAATACGCCGTATAGATATAAGTCAATACGGTGTATGGGATTTAAAACGTATGTATCTTTAACTGATTAATATGTCGTATTCATTTTGTTAAATACGTCATATTGTTGTTTAAAAATTGGGTGAATTTGAGTCAATACGCCGTATCCATGTTAGTGGATACGCCGTATTGCTCTGCATTTTAAAAACGAAAAGGGGTTTCCATTTCTACCCATTTTGACCTATTACACCAAAACAATAATACTCGTTACAACTCTAAGAGAATAAGGGGAAACCTAATCAAAGGGTTCTACGGCAAAATATCTAATCCTCAAAACCAAACCCTAACCCTAATCGAAATTGAAAAACAAAATGGAAATAGGGATGAATTCGGGTTCTATACCTCGTGGTGATGAATCGAGAGAGATAAAACACAGATTAAAAGGGATTGGATTCTTCAAGAATTTTTCGCGGTTAATTTTTTTTGTGAAAGTGAAAAGGTGTGTGTAAAAAGCTCAATCTGACGTATCAGTTAGGTTTTTATACCCAAACTCGATACGCCGTATTGGTGTTTGTCCAATACGCCGTATTGGGCGAATTTCGTTGACTTGGTCAACTTAAGTTAAAACAGTGGATACGCCGTATAGGTGTTTACCTAATACGTCGTATCCGTTCTTGGAGACCAATTTTCCTGAGTTTAGTAAAGTAAAGAAAACGTACCTTGGCCTTCACAACATTCTTATGTAAACGCCATCCTTATAATATCATGTAGGGTCGAACGGGATGCCAAACGGCACATACAAATTTTTAATAAGATTTAATAGCATCCCGTTGACAAGATAATTCCAAGCCACGATATTTACCTTTAATTCCATGATAAAACTTTCCACATTGAAAATTTTATTGATTTTATCGTGACTTGCTTCCAGAAATTTCTTCTGTCCTTGTGTATTTACATTACCCCCTGAAGACTGTATTATATCGATTTCATTATCATCATTGTCCTTACCCGACTTTAGATCATCGAGATAAATTATGTTGAAAGGGAATAGATCATTAAAGTACAAAACGTTTTGTTCCACTTCATCATATTTGGACAATGATGTTTCATCTTTCAAATCAAATTCATCGATATGTTGAGAGCATAAAGTGGGTTCAGCTAAGTATTCTGATTTAGACGTTAGAGCATCATTGTAAACAATGGCTGGAAATTCATTCTCAAAATCTTTAAAGAAGTCTAAATCATCAAAACAACTGACCTTTGGCTCAGGTGGTGGAAACGAAGGCATATTGACTTTTTCATTATCATTTTCCGAATCTGTTTTCAAATCATTGACAGAAATTATTTTATAAGAAAACGAGTTTTTGTCAAAAATTACCGTGTAATCTTCATCGTCGGATTCGTCAAATGATATTCTAAAGTCAATTTCATTGTTGTTAAGAGAACTTACAGTGGGTTCACAAGAGAGTGTTTTTTAGATGATAACTCGTCATTAAAGACTATAGCTGGAAATTCGGTTTCAACGGATCTGAGATCGTGAATGTCTTCATCGTACCAGATCTTACCATACTTAGCAGTTTCCCAGTTATACACCTTACCATGCCGACGAGCTTTTTCTTTTTCGAGCCTGATGTATTCTTCCATATTAATGTTTGGGTTGTCTATCCTGTAATAAACTTGCTAGGAAAGAAAACTGTCAAGTAACTTATACGTCGTATTCAGTGAACTGAATACGCTGTATTACACAAACACAATAAGCAAACAAACAGGAATATAAACTATTCTAAACTACACTAATCTAATGTTAAAAACTAAAATATCAAATAAAAATCAAGATTAAATTTTCACTCCCCGGCAACGGCGCCAAAAACTTGATGTGTCGTTGTGTGGTTATGATTTATGATTCAAGTTTTAAATTTATATTTTGCTGACTTTACCAAAAATAACACTTTAACGGGCAGTGTACCCGGTCAGATGGGAGTTTCATGGTAAGTAGGGTGTCGATCACTAAGAGCGAGAAACAATCTTTCAATTCATTAATATTTTGGTTATCTAAACTAAGTTAATTCTATTCTATGTTAAACCTAAATCTAATGGATAATGGGGGTTTTCAGCCTAAGAGAGTGGCACGAGTTTTGTGGTGACTAAAATCAACTTAAGACACTAAAACACACGCAAGCAAATTAACAGAAGATAAAATAGCGGTCAAGCCAAATATAAGAAAACTGTATTAACCATTATTAATCCAATTAGAACGTTGATTTGTTTATTTAGTGCAATGATTACTTATCTCGAGGCGGCATATCATTCTTAAGACTTAGGCGGTACTTCTTCCTAAGACCTAGATACGAAGAATTCTGTCACAATTAAACGTATCCGCATAAAGCATCCTTATTTGCTGATTATAATCTATCTTAGGGATTAAAGCAATGGTGATCTTGTTAAACCCTAGCTCATAGAGACTTTACCCACTTACTGCTTAAAGGCAATTCATACACTAGTAGTCCACTAACCAAGTCTTTACCAATTAATTAAGAACGTACTCGTTGATCCCAAGGGTTACCTACCGGTCCAACTAAGCTCACAATCTAAGGGCAAAGATAGGTTATTATTTGTGATCCTATTGGTCTAGATGTATAAATCACTATATGGAGAGCCATCTCGGCATCTAGATTACTTGGTCCGTATCACTAGATCTAGTTGAATGATAGGTCGCATACAAAAGCACGTAAACAAGTATAAACTGATAAACATAAACAAGCAATCAACAATAAATTAAGCAATCGAGATAAACAAACCAAACATTCAGATCTTCATAATAATGGCTAATACCCGAAGGTATTAGCCTTCAAATATCATAATCAATACAAGAGTAATAATTCAGCCAAGGTAAACTAACCGAGTTAACGAATGATACCAAAAACTGAACGATTACAAGAGTATAGGAGATTACAAGTTGTTTCCTATGGAATTAATTACGTTGCAAGATCTCTTCTGCTCTTCTTTTCCTCTGAAAATCAACTTTTATGGTTTAGGTATCGAAAATATGATTTAGCACACTCAAAACTCGTTTTTGAGTTTTCTATTTATAAGGTCTGGAATATGGTCAATACGGCGTATCGAAAGGCTTCGATACGGCGTATTGGGGATTTCTTGGAGTAGGGACCACGTTTGATATTTTCCAGAATATATTATTTCCATAGCTTGAATACGGCGTATTGGTCATCCCTGGATACGGCGTATTGATCTTGTTTCCTTCGTGGTCTTTTGTGAAGTGCAAGCACATATACGCCGTATCTTCCTTGATGGATACGACGTATTAGATGTCAGAATAATAATCTTCAAATGTCTTCGTTTAAGCTCCAGAATGCGTGCCTTTTTGCTAATCTTCATCAAGTACTCTATAATTACTGCAATTCTCAAATACAAACGATTAAGTAACAATTTTTTGCAATAATTATACAAAATGGTTATTTACACGGGATAAATGATGTTATAAAATTGACGTTATTTGATGTCATCAATAACTCTTCCCAAACAAACCATCAATAGCATGTCCAGGATCCAATTCATAGAAGACGCGGAAAAGAAATTAAACAAATGTACCCAAAATAGTCTACTTAAGTAAACTATCAACAACCTATCTTAAAACCAAACAGAAACTGTCCGTTATCATTGCAATTGCCCAAATGCATAATTAACTTATATAACCATTCAATTCATACAACCCTAAAACAAACTAACAGATACATTATACATTCTAAATCCACAACTCAAACAAAATCAAATAATTAACTAACAAACATTCATCACGGAAATAAACCAACAATAACCGTAATACATAATTGAAAACCAACAATACGTTAGCTTAATAACATAATATTTCATATTCATAAACCACACCAACATCGATACATGTCCAACACAAAACATAAACTTCAAACACCAACTAGCACATCAAAACACTAAACAAACTTAAAACATGACCACAAGAACAAAAGCTTCCCATCCCCATCCTTAATCACCATTGTTCTCACCATCCAAAATCTCCACATCCGTCTCTAAGGTCTCAATGTCATTCAACGCTTTAGCAATCACATCATTCAATGCCAAAATCTTACTCTCTTCACCACGCTTAGCATCCTTAGCAGCCAACAAGCTATCATGAACTTCATCTTGATCCTCCATCGCTTGAAGTTCAGCAACAACAACAGTCAACTAACCAATGCAACCCCTAACATTCTCAGCCTCATCACGCATCCGGTTCACAAAACGGCGGCTTTCAACAAGCTTTTGCACAAGGAAGAATTTCATGTACTTTGGAACGGCTGTTTCACCACTGAAAACAATCAAATCATCAGTGACACGCCTTGCAACAATGTTTGTGGGTCCTAGAGCTGCCATTGCAAATGAAAACAAGTGGAATACAAATGGAAATTTTAGGGTACAAAGTATTGATTAAGCACGAAATTAAAGGGAGATTTGGGTGTAGATGATAAAATGGGTAAAGAAATGTGGTATATAAAGGCAGATTTGTGGTAGAGATTAAACCCCCAGCCATCATGGCTATGAAAGACGAGGCTATGTATTTAAACTATGCTGTTAATGCCTTTCAACTCACATATACAGTGGACAACGAGTATATCCCAATTCCCTCATATGCACAGACTAAACCCCCCATAATTCTAAAACAAACAAACTAAACCCCGACTCTCTATGGAAAAACACAAACTAGACACCCACACTCTATGAAAACCACAAACTAAATCCCCACCACTCTATGAAAACCACAAACTAAACCCATATTAATTATATTTAAACCATAAAAAAACACTAAACTACAAATACCATTACACGTCTTTTTTTATTCTAATTTAACCAACAATATTCATATATACTTCAAAACTTGTTTAATGGGATAAACAAATGCTAAATACAACGGCGTGACAACATCACTAACTCATAACGACCTCAATACATCTTAACATATATTACAACTCATATAACCACATAAGCAAAACTACGATGACCAACAAGACTAACACCAGTACACACACAACAATTAGACACATCACGAGCTACAAGTTACAACACGACTCATATCTGTACACAATCAAGAAGTAGAGTTAGCCCGTGTGTATCGCACGAGTCTGACTGCCTCGTTTCTCTAATTCCATTCTTGCTACTTTTACATTCATCAAATTTACTATCAACATATATGTTTTTAAGTTTACCCAAATTTTGTATCAAGATTCAAGTCCCAATTTCTTAAATAATAGTTTCATGCTTCTTTTCTAAATTATGATTTTCATATGATTTATAATTTTCAGTTTCAATTCCCATTTATTCTATTAATAAACTCCCAATTTATTGTATTCAAATCAATTAAACTTTTGGTCATTATTACTTGTATTATAAACAAGATTGGTTATTTTTATGGTGCTTTTTTGTTTATTTTATTATTCTTTATGTTGATTTATATTGCTTTTATTGTTCTTTTACCTTTTGTTTTAACTCTCGATCTTGATGATGTTGTTTTGGGTTTTAATGGAACTGGTGGAAAACACAATTCTGAAGACGTTGTTTTGGGTTTTACAATCATTGAGGAGAAGATCTTTAGACAATATTGTCATTTACCACTTTTACAATGCAACTCCTTTTACACTTTTAGTTAGCCAAACATATGGTTTTGAAACACAAGCTTTTAAATTCTTATAAAATTTAAATTGTCCCATATTTGAAATACGGGGATTTCATAATTGCGAACCAGACACTTCTAAGTTTTTGTATGGTTTTACCAAATACATTAGAAGGATTAGGTTCATAGTAACTTGTTATTAGTTTTTAGAGTGAGTAAACTTGTGCCAATAAATAAACCTAAAAGACATTAGACATTAATACATAAACATAAAAACGATTAAGACGCCTAAAAGTATGATTAAATTTGTGCTTAAATCAACATGACAACAGTTTATTGATTTGTAAAAAAGTTGGTCATTATGCTGTATAGATATTAGGGATTATTTATATGTTCTTGTTAGCAAGAATCAACATGACAAGCCATAAATCAGCCTAATAGGCAATTTAAATGATCCAATAAAAATAAATAACCAAATGTCTCAAAACATTTTATTGTAGGAAACTTATTGATAGTGCCATATTAGGAGCAAAAAGGCCCCCATTTGATATTGACTAGCGTCTAACAAGTACTACGTAACAATCCGAGGTCAATTTGCCAAACAGGCCCACAGGTGATTTTAAAGCCTTTAGCCGTATGGTTTTTGGGTATGACTTACTTAGGGGGTGTTTGTTTTAGCTTATATAGTTGTTATAATTTTTCAGAACAAAACTTCGCATCAAATCTTAAAGTCTAGTTTCAAGCTTCAAAGCATCCTAGTAACTTTTTATCAATGACCGATTTGGAAATTACAAGTATATGCTCTCCTACCAAGTTCGTAAAGTTCATGCGATGTGATTATTACTCGACTAGTTTGCATATGACCCAGATTACAGTTTTAGTTTCATGAAACCGTAAAATGATACATTTTTGGATTATGTTACAATCATTTTTTAAATTACACTATTGGTGTTGACGTGAAAGCATAGAATCTGAACTCATTTAACTCGGGTCTCGACATTTAACTCGAAAATTGATCTAACACCTTGATTTATTAATGTTCTTGCAAAAATCTGCGCTTCTCATGTTAGTATTTTCAAAGAATCATATAAAATCTGAAATCATTTCATGTAGGTGTATGACAGTATGACATGAGAACATAAGGCATCAGCCTAACCAGATATAGGCCCATTTTTGTGTGTCAAAAATAAGCCTGGACATATATTAAGGCCTGGTCTAGTGGTCTTGTAGCTAACAAGCAGATTTCCGGCGTTGTGGGGCGTTAATTTTGAGCGTCTGTTGGGGACGTTTATTTTTGATTGTTATTTTTATTTGTTTTTTCGTTCTTTTTCGCGTTTTATTGTTATGTTTAATAGTGTAAGTTGTTATTTGTTATTGCACGTTACTGAGGTGGAGTTAATTTTTTCGTGGTTGTTGATTTTTTTGCGAATTTTTTTTTGTCTCATGGTGTAAAATGTGCGAGTTTATTTTGTCGGTCTCATATTTAATAGTGCGGGTTTACTTTTTCAGTATCGTGTTTAGTAGTTTTTTTTTTTTTTTTTTTATTTTTTTTGCGAATTTTTTTTTGTCTCATGGTGTAAAATGTGCGAGTTTATTTTGTCGGTCTCATATTTAATAGTGCGGGTTTACGTTTTCAGTATCGTGTTTAGTAGTTTTTTTTAATGGTCTTACGCGTTGTTGCGTCGCATTAAAAATTTATTTTTTTTATTTTTTATTTTTTTTTGCGAATTTTTTTTTTTGGTCTCATGGTGTAAAATGACACTGTTTAATTCAATTCGGAAATGTTACCGCGGGTATTTTTTTATCTGAATGCGTCGGTACTTTTATAACATTTTTTTCCTCCTTATTTTGTGCCGACAATTTAAAAAAAAAAAAAAAAAAACTAATTGGGCCGGGCCAAATTTTTTAGGCTAAATTTTTTGGGCCTCTTTTTGGCCCAGCACTGTAGCACTGTAGCAGTGCTACAGTGCTTAAGATGAATAGTGCACATGGGTGCAAAAACGCTGTCGTTTCAAATGTAAAATGTGTGACGTTACTGCGGGGCGTTAATTTTTCGTGCGTTGTTGCGTGTCATTAATTCTTTTTTTTTCTTTTAATTTTGTGCGAGTTTATTTTGTCGGTCTCATATTTAATAGTGCGGGTTTACTTTTTCAGTATCGTGTTTAGTAGTTTTTTTTAATGGTCTTACGCGTTGTTGCGTCGCGTTAATTTTTTTTTTTTTTTTTTTTTGCGAATTTTTTTTTGTCTCATGGTGTAAAATGTGCGAGTTTATTTTGTCGGTCTCATATTTAATAGTGCGGGTTTACGTTTTCAGTATCGTGTTTAGTAGTTTTTTTTAATGGTCTTACGCGTTGTTGCGTCGCATTAAAAATTTATTTTTTTTTTGCGAATTTTTTTTTTTGGTCTCATGGTGTAAAATGACACTGTTTAATTCAATTCGGAAATGTTACCGCGGGTATTTTTTTATCTGAATGCGTCGATACTTTTATAACATTTTTTTCCTCCTTATTTTGTGCCGACAATTTAAAAAAAAAAATAAAAAAAAAATAACTAATTGGGCCGGGCCAAATTTTTTAGGCTAAATTTTTTGGGCCTCTTTTTGGCCCAGCACTGTAGCAGTGCTACAGTGCTTAAGATGAATAGTGCACATGGGTGCAAAAACGCTGTCGTTTCAAATGTAAAATGTGTAATATAGTAATAATAAGAAACACTGTAATCATTGACTATTTTATTTGGATACTAGCTAATTATACTGTGTGCAGTTCGAGAGTGAAGCTGGACCCATAAACGCATTGATAAATCTTAAGGGTAGGTAACCCTAGTACAAGGGAACGAGAATGAAACCTCAAAAGGGAATAAAACCCTAATAAAAGACACTCTTATTCAATGATCAAAGTTCAAAAGTTTACGGTTACAATGACAAAAGCCCTATATTTATATGAAAAAAATATATTGAGGAGAAAATTCTTCCCAAAGCTCTTAGTTAAACTAGAAAATCAATTCCAAACTTATCTTTATGAAAATATCACAACTCAAATAAACTAAACTTGCATCTGAATAGAACATAGTTGCAATCAAATTAACACATAGTATATGTGAGTTAATGGCATCCATGTTTCACCTAGATACGAAACACACGTCTTCTCTTCAACAAAACAACGATCCAAACACCTCTTGTTTCCGTCACTTTCTTTGTTTTCATCAAAGAGTCTACGGTGGAAAGTGGCAACCATGTTAAGTCCGTGGCCATTTTCATGGATAGCATGGCAAAAATATTGGCAAATAACTTGATAATGTTCCAGACCGAACATATGTGCAGCAACACATACATATCGTTACGAATCTGTTAGCATATGATGTCTATATTATCAAAGCGTCCTACAAGCATTTGGGTTTTTAAAATAAAATATCTTGCCAACGGTAAATCGTCAAGCGACAAAAAATATACCATTGCGACGAGAATTAAATCATCCTTTCATAGAATGGTACTTCTATATAATTTCGACGAACATTTTTTCAATTTTTTTCAGTCACGTCTTAAAAAATCACTTGTGATTTGTATCACAAATCACATGTGATTTCGATTTCATAAAATCATATGTGATTTGTGATACAAATCAATGTGATTTTTCGAGACGTAACTAAATTGTTTTTGGAAAACCAAGTTCGTCGAAAGTATATAGAAGTGACCCTCTATAGAAAGATGATTTAATTCTCGCCGCGATGGTATGTTTCGTTTTGCGTAACGATTAACGGTTGATGAGATATTTTTTTTTTAATGTGGAAAGTGGATTTTTTTTAGTTTGATAAAAAAATAGATGGTTAAGATTGGATCATTGGATCTTTACTATATTTCGGGTCTATGTTGAACTTTTCTCCATTGGTATATACTTATCACGAGTCTATATCAGTATACATTGATGAGACCATGCACCTGGTTTCTAACATAAAACAACCAACGTACATGATAATAAAATTTGCGATGACTATCAATAAAGCTTAGGGCCAAAACTATTTTAAATGTGGGTGTCTATTTGCCCGACACTGTTTTCTCGCATGACCAGCTTTATGTTGCGTTGTCTATAGAGATATTACGCACAACTATAAAGGTATTAGTGAAACCAGTCAAAGAGTTTGGTCAAGGAGCAGTCTACACCTCAAATGTCGTGTACCAAGAAAATTAGAGCATGTTACGAGCGTTTGCAATTTTATTTTGATATTTTCACGCTATATTATATTATATTATAATTATTATATAACACATTTGTGGACAAATCCACTGTCGTTTTGACAGTGGGCCACAATGCTACAATATCGGGCTCCCGTCCCACGCCACGCCCAGAGCCAACGCCAAGGTCCATTTCGTAACATGGAGGCTACGCCTCACGCCTTGGCGCCGCAAAGGCGCGCCTTTTAGAACACTGGTTATAGCACATGGCGTTGGAGTTGTTAGATTCTAGTGATTCTGATGACGACGATAGCGTAAGTTGTTAACTATATATATATGTATTTTTATTTAATTATGTTATATTTTAAAACAATGTGGATTAGTTACAAGTGTACCGAAATCTACACATGTATATCATTGGATTAGTTACAAGAGTTAGGGTTTTTAAGTGTGTAATTGAGAAAACGCAGCTTAAGTTACGCCATTGTTTCCGAAATGTTGGTTATAGAGCATGGTGTTGGTGTGAAGTTTTCTGGGAGTTTTTAATCAGTGATTTCTGATGAACGATTTCATTTATTACATCGTATTGATTATTGAATTAATAATGTTATGATTGTGGGAATTTGTGTGTAATTGTAGTTTAGGTCTGATTTGAGAATAATGTCGATTAGTTAGACGCGATAGTTTGAGCGTTTGGGTTTTTTCTAGTGTGTGCTTTAGAACCCGTAGTTTAAGTTACGCGTTTGTTGCCAAAATGTTGGTTATGCTACAATTCGGGGGTGTTTGGACTTTGGAGTTGCGTGATAGAAGTGATTGGCTCCCCGAAATAAGAGAAGTGGATAGTTAGAAAGACAAGATGCAATAGAAATACAGTGGTTAGGATATTGCTTATGAATGTAACGAAAGGGTTTGACTTAGTATTGCGCATAAGTGTTTTGTTTGAGTGGCTAAAAAAGGTAGAGTAGTTAGGACAATACAATCTTTTCAAAGGTAAATCAGTTTAAGTTACGCAATTGTTTCCAAAATGTTGGTTATGGTACAATAAGGGTATTTTTTTTTGGGATGATATGTCTGGAGTCGTTGGATTCTAGTGATTCTGATGACGATGATAGTGTGAGTTTTGTGATTTATTTTTGTTGAATGATGTATTTTGGATTATATATATTTTATAATTGTGGATTGTTTGTGTGTTGCATAAGTTAAGTATGTTGAGAACAATGGATTAATATAGAAGCGATAGTTTGAACGTTAAGAGTCTGCAATGTGATTTTAATAAACCGTAGTTTAAGTTACACTATTTGTTTTTGCCAAACTGTTTGGTTATAGCGCAATAAGTCGTTGGTGGTGGAACTCGTTAGATTCTAGTGATTCTGATGATGATTTCGTGAATATTTTGAATTATGTTTGTTGTTATTGCAATATGTGTGTAATATAGTTTATGTGCGATTTGAGAAGAATGTAGGTTAGTATCGAGCTTAAGTATATATAAGGTGAATTATTTTATGTTTGGAAGGAGTTAGTTTAGAAAAAATTTGGACTTGGGGATGCGGCCGAGTTTAGGTTCTGAGCGCAATAAAGTATTTGTCGACATTTTACTTGTTATTAAATATTCGTTAAACCCGAACTGAGGATGAATTGAAGTTTGACGTGGTATAAAATTGTGGAATTTGGCAACCGTGGTGGTCGTGACGAAAATGCATATTGAAATGTCTCATAAAGATGAAAAAATTGGCCAATTGAAAGCTAGCTAACTGTGAAAGGTATAGATATAATTACTCATGCATGAAGGATGAATCTACAATAGATTCCGCTGGATGGCTGAAATGTTGTAAAAGTGGGTATTTTAAAATCTCGTTAGCTTTCCATCTGAAGTATAAAAACATATGCAGTTATCTTTTAGGCTTCATAGTTCATTTGCGGTATTTCTTGATTACAATAGTTTTGCAGTGGTTTATTTGTATTTAATAAACAAGTATAAGCATTATTAGATAATTGTAGGATCCACGGGTTAACTACGAAAGTCATGAGATGCTAACATAATTGTTAGATCTCTTTCAACTAACATATATTATATTTCCAACTACGATAGGCTGGATTTTAACCGAGAAAAGTCGCCACAAATACGGCTATGGCTATATCATGGTTGCTGTAATTGGCTTACATATGACTTATGTTGGTAAGCATCGTTTGGTTCAGAGGCGGAAGATGGATCGATTGTGAGAATGCTAGTCATAGGATCCGTTGATTAAATCAAAACATAGGCTAGTAATGAGAAGCTGATTTTGTCTTAAGTGATAATTTTCTATAGAAATTGAAAGTAGACACACAATGAACGGTAACCGGGTAAGATTTACAAATCAGAATGTGCTAAAAGTAGACACACCATGAATGGTAACTGGGTAAGATTTAAAACGAGGATCAATGGAGAAGGCAGGGTGAACCAGTTACGAGCAGATGTGTTGGAATAAGTAGAGTTATTTGGAGAGTTTAGTTATAATATGAGATCTGTTTTGTTTTAATTTAATACTTCAAGATTAAACGAGTATTTTAAGTTTGCCATTTGATATTCTACTTATGCCACATCATTCTTGTTTTCCACTCTATCAGTTTTGAAGGCCCAAGCTTAATTAGAAACACCCTCCTGTCTACTCTTATTTTAATACAGAAAATATATACTTGAATTAGTTCACACAACAAACCACTTAGGAATGGAAAACTGGCAATATTTCTCTCGTTATATATTTATCCCTGAAAGTTTGTGTTTCAGCTTATATTAACTGACAAGTCAAGCCCTTGTTTTCACGTTAGCTAATCCCTTATATAATAATTTCTTTGCCAGAATGGGAGAGAGTTTCTTATTCAAGCCAACTTTCAGAAGCGCAGAAAGCTTGCGGATGATGCTGACTCAACTGCAGCCGACCAGAATAAGGTTTAATTTTTTGCTTCAAAATTAAATGACCAATTTATATAATAATCAATGTTAGTTTTACTACTACAAAAGCTTCATCTCATCACTTCATTTTCATTATATCTTAAAAGTTTCATGATCTTACTTTTATTTTCCCCCATCATTACTCCGAAGCAAGTACTCTTTTTTTAGAACTGGATTTCAAAATATTCACTGTTTTCATCCCTATATAAAATTTTAAGGTAGTGGCGGATGCGAGACAAAAAGTTGTGGAGAATGTGGAGGTTAAGAGCGGGTCAGATGTAAGTAAGAGAAAACAAACCCGTGGTAAGGGAAATTCAAATTCAGCCAGAGGACGTGGTTCCGTCAACAATGATCAGACAAGAATACAAAATTCTGCCTCACATCCATCATCGAATGGTCTTCAAGAGAACTCATATCAGAAGGTATATTGTTTTTGTGCAATCATGTTTGGTGTTTGCTTGTCAGAGTACTAAGAATCAAGACCTTGAAATACAAGTAATAGATGTTGCCATATTCTGTGTTACATGGTTGCATACTTACATGACCATCTATAAGCCACAATCATTCTTGTTCTTAAATAGGAGTTAACAATACTATAAGACACAAAACTAAATTATTTAATAGGAGTTAACTATACTATAGGGCACAACACCAAATTATTCCAGTCATGTGGGTTATTGGTGTATCAGTTGAAAAGCAAACATATAGTTGCAGAAAGTGAACATAGGTTTGCTTCACATTCATCACATATAAGCAACTACCCTTTTGTTTGTAAATACGTTTAGATGGTTATTAAGCAGATGTGTTTTCATTAAAGCTTAGAGTACACTTGCAATGAACGAGACGGTGGAAAATGAAATTTTATGATAGGTCTCTTTTACCCCACCAGCTAATTTCTACCATATGAAGTTTGTGTGCGTTGTTACTTCACAGTTGTTATTCACATTGAAGCCATTGTCCCAGATGCGGTTCACTTTTTTCACTTTGTGGGTTTTAAGATGAAGATAATATCAAAAATTTACATGATGTTGGAGAGTAAAAATGGTATGGGCAAGTATATAAAGATTATGGACGGCCTTTGGCATGCTCTTCTTTTACCAATTAATGCGTAAAAATCACAAAAATAAATTTATATATGGAGATCAATAAGATCCGAAGTTGGTGATACATTTGAGGAAATAACTGCAGATCATTGAACCGAGCCGGAACCAATCACCTTAAAAGTTAAAACCTACCAAGAAACTTTGAATTGAGGAAAGAAAACACATTGAAATTATTGAAACATACTAATATGAAGGTTGATGGTGAAACAATGAGATTGAAAAGTAGATCTTGTATCTGAGTATCTGAGTATTGAACCCACACAATATCTAGCCATTTTCCTTTGCTTAAGATTGTAAGAACAGACCCAAAAATGACTCACATTTAGAAGCCCAAATAGCTATTAGTTGAATTATGATAC
>BQNB010055467.1:4546-39093 GCA_026074375.1 Tanacetum coccineum
TCACGGGTTAACTGTTCAAACCGCACAACACTTCATAATCATCGAAAAGATCCACAAATCAAGTTCACACATCAGAATTCAATGGAATCATTACGTTCAAATTCAGAAAGGTTGGAATTGCAACAGATGCAACTGGATGAAAGGGAACTACATAAAAAAAAATGCTTGGCATGGTTTAAAAAGCTCAAGATACATCTTGGAATCCTCTATAGTTCTTTTGATGTCATAAACACAAGACCATTTGAAATTGCATTTCATATATTCTTCCATGAAGAGCATGAGACTTTTAAAGAGAAGATGTACCACAATTTGAATCAATTACAATGGCAACTTGAAAGAGACAATTTTCATGGGCATGATTCTAAGACTTTTCTTGGTTATCCCGACAGAACGACAGATTAAGAATTTGTGACTCGAAAAAAGGTGACTGCTTCAGATTATAGAATATAAAGTTGCATGCAAAAGATTTCAAATACTATAGAGCTGTGAACCTAAAACTTACAGACGTATTATTACTACGTGTAACCTAAATGAAATTGACCAAATGCATATTGATGAAGAAGCACTTAAATATGTGAATTACGGATGAAATGAAAGTGAAGTTCAAGCATAAAGGAGATTAAAAAATTGGCTAAAAGAAAATGATTACACAGCAAAAGATTTAGTCAAATAGGGTACAACATTGGATGCTAAATTTGAGCACATGACGGTTACAAAAAGCATTGGATAGCTAAGTTTTGGTCAAGAGGGTACTACATTGGAAGGATGTTTGGTCACCGAGGATGTAGTAATGGAAGTTTGTTTGGTCACTGAAGGTGCATCACTGGAAGCTAGTTTGGTCAATAAGGGTATAGAAATGGATGATAGTAGTCGTGGCTAAAGGAAAGCACTGATGCACCCTTTCCACTTTGTTACAACGTCAGAAACAACAATATTTAAAAGCAGCAGTTCAGAAACTACATTCTGCAGATCTGAAAATGAAAACAGAAAATCTGACAAAGAAAGCAGCATATCAAAAGAAAATGATGCAGATGCCAATATTAATCCTTCTTATGATAGTGACACAGTTATTGAGGTACCTCATTCAAATAACGATACATTTGAAAATGTGTTTGCTCATGGGATACAAAATCATGAACAACCTGAATACTATTCTTTCCACATATGCGGTGAATGAGAATAATAAGAAATGAATTTATTTATGATATACCAATAAATGCCAATAAAGATAAGGAAGAACAAATATGAATCTTATGAATCAACATCATGCTTCTTTTCTTTCTGATCAAAACCACAAATTAATGTAGAAAAATGTTGTAAGGTTAATCATGAATCCCCAACAGTGAATAGCTTTATTAACAAACTAGCGTGAGAATATAAGATAAACAAAAACATTTTGCAAAGATAAGACAATTGAATCTGAATACTCAAAAAAAAAGATTAGCTTTTAAAATAATGAATTTCAAATCTTAAATCTCAAGCTTGTGAAAAAATAAGACATTCGCCAAGGAAAATAAAAAGTATTGAATATAAAAGTTGAGAGTCCAAACCGCATTTTAAAAAGGGAAATTTTAATGAACTTGAAAAAGAAAAATCAAGAGTTTTTTTGAAAAAAATAAACGATCATGAGAACTATCTTCGAAAAAGCAAAGACAAACTGAGTCAGAATCTTCGAATGTTTTCTTCTAAAGAAGAAAACAATGTTAATGGGAAAACGAAGACTTGGCTTTGAGGAACCAAAATGAAGAAGATGAACCCAAGGTATTCTAAACAAAGACAAAGAGTTGGCACCATCTATATAAGATTGAGAAATTGGTAAAAATCTGGCATTCAATCATAAAACATTCTGAATACTGAATTATAAAATGTCTAAAAAATGTTTGAAAGTAAAACAAATAAAATCTCCACTCTCATATCATGGCTTTATATATGCTGAGAGTCAATTTGAAGAACCACCAAAAGTTCTGTTGAAAAAAAAGAAGAAAAAATTAGGGTTTTTTTTTTATTTAATTTTTTTAATTTAAAAAAAACTTTAGACAAACATTTGGAACAAACTCAAAATCTGAAAGAACATTTGGAACAAGCTCAACTGAGAGATCATGATCCAAAACTCATTCTGAACAATTTATCTTGAGTAAGTTCTAATCAGAGTCATATAGCCATGTGTACGAGAATGAGATGTTTGACAAAACTCTTCTTTGAAAAATGAAAACCGTTGTCTCAAAAAGACCATTACCCGCTTTCAAAAATGAATTTTTCAAAGCTGAGGGCACACATTATGAGACTTGAAATTTTGCACTCAACATAAGATTCAAGAAAACAATTATTTGAAAACAATGCAAACAGAAAACAAGAATTTTATGGCATCATTACAAATTTAAAATGCACATTTGAAACATACTTATAAAGATTTGTTTAAGTCAATTCAAAGTTCAAGGGATGAAACTAATAAATGTGATGATGTCAAGCTTAAGTTCGATTTTGATGAGATTGAAACTAAAAACATTAAGTTGGAACATCAATATGGAATCATTAACTTAAATATAATGAAACACTTGAAGTTAGTTACTAAAAAAAAGTTTGATGCAATCAAAATGATAGAAATCATACAGAAAAGTTATTAAACGTTCTCAAACCGAAGCAAAAATTTTAATCTCAGTTTCTGAATTTGCGATAAAAAGTTTGAATAAATGAGTTTTCAAAGATTAAATCAATGAACATAAAAAGTATTGACTCAAGAATCTCAAATGATTAGTCATTAAATCCTTGTAGATTCTGATTCCGTCTACCTGTTGAATCTGAACCAGGTTAAAAAAATTCATTTCTGTTATTTTTTAGATATTAGAAAAAGACTCGGTCACCCCATGTATTTTACCGTTTATTGTTGCTTGTAGTTAAGTAATTAATGTATAACATTCGGTTTTGGGCTGGGTATTAAACCCAACATGTAAGCCCACTACCAAGGCCTTAAGGCTAGTTTTGTTGTTACTATAAAAGCCTCTTCCATGCCATGGAAGAGGTGGGTTAGTCATTTCATTTATACAAGTTCATTTTCTCTTACTAGAAAGTTCTCTCTCACTTTCTCTCTCTAGAACTTGGCTAATCCACTAGTCATTCGATTGTGTTATGATTTCCAATATCCTACAATTGGTATCAGAGCACATGGGATGATTAGCTAGATTGTGTGTGCGTTTTCTTGGTTAGTTTAGATCAAAAGTTTAGTTTTTGAAGGTTTATAGTCTTGTTCTTGGTTTTCTTTGATCTTGACGTTTGTGATGTTAAAGTTCATGTTTTTATAGTTGCTATAGCCTTCTAGTACCAAGTTGTGCAGAAGAAACCAGGCAAAAACGTTCAAAAGGGTGATTTTTAGGTGAAAAACCAAAATTTTCAATCTAGCGAGTTAGGTCACTGTTTGAAGATCTTCGTAGCGAGTTAAGTTACTGTACTGACGAGTTGTAAGAATAGTACACTGTGTGTCAAAAAAAACTGTGTCAGCGACTTGTCATCTTGTGCAGGTAGCGAGTTAGGCAGCGAGTTAACTTTTCTTGCAGGTAGCGAGTTGGAACTAGCGAGTTACAGGTAGCGAGTTAAAGACAGTTCTCTAGAGACTTGTGGACAGGAACTTTGTCCATTTCAATTCTTGCTAGCGAGTTAACAATCCTCTTCCAGCGAATAAGTGTAGCGAGTTACAGGTTATTTGAAGACTTTTTCCAGCGAATTCTGAACAGGAACTCTGCCCAATTTGTTTCTTGCCAGCGAGTTATCAAGTCTCTTCCAGCGAGTTACATTGCAGCGAGTTGTGGATTTACCTAACAAACATGTACAACAATTCACCATTTCAAACAATCAATCACCATTTTTAACATACAATCACTAATCATTGTTTCCATCAACTTAATCATTTCACAATCAATTAAGATGTGTAATCTTTTGGAAGACATCCAATGTGCCAGTTCCGATACCCGACCACCTATGCTTGATAGGACTGACTTTGCATCATGGCAACAACGAATTCGACTGTATTGTCAGGGTAAAGAGAATGGGGTAAACATCTTGAAGTTAATTGATGAAGGACCTTTTCAGATAGGAACTTTTTAGGAAACACTTGCTGAAGGTACTGAAGGTGCCTTACATCTAGATCCTGAATGACCTCGTGTCTATTCTAACCTGTCACCTAAAGATAAGGAAAGGTACAATGCTGACATTCGGGCAACAAACATCTTACTTCAAGGGTTGCCAAAAGATATCTACTCTCTTATCAATCATTACACTGATGCAAAGGACATATGGGACAATGTGAAGATGCTCCTGGAAGGTTCGGAATTAACAAAAGAAGACCATAAATCACAACTGTATAATGACTTCGAACACTTCCGTCAGCACAAAGGAGAGATTATTCATGATTACTATGTTCGGTTTGCCAAACTCATCAACCACATGCGTAACATCAAGATGACCATGTCCAGAATGCAGTTGAATTCTAAGTTTGTTAATAACATGTTGCCAGAATGGGGTAGATTTGTAACAGCAGTGAAACTCAACAGAGGTTTGAGGGACTCTAACTATGATCAACTGTATGCATATCTAAAGCAGCATGAGGCACATGCCAATGAAAACAAAATGATGTTGGAACGATTCACTCAACTAAATGTTGATCCTCTTGCCTTGATGTCCAATGTTTCACATCAGCAGTACAATTCACAATCATCTACAAATCCACCATCCACTTATGTTCCACCACACTTTGCTGACAACACTCAACTTGATTCGAGACTCTCTCTCCATCAAACAACTTAATTGAGAATTTAACCAACACACTTGCCCTACTCACCAATCATTCCTAAATGTACCTTCCCTCAAAACAAATATCAACTCAAAACTGTCATCTAACCCAAGGAACAAGCCACATTCAAGACGGCATGTTTTTTGTTCCACAATGTTTAGGGTCGACAAAATAAGAGACATGGGAACAATGCACGGGTTGCAGGTGCAAACTAGTATGGGGGAGCTTTAGAACAGAGTTAGGAATGTAATCCAGTTCAAGCAAGGCAGGTTAAGTGCTACGAACTGCACAGTAATATACCAACATATCAAGGAACTGCACTCATCCCTAAGGCATCACACGAGAACTCCAAATACTTCAAAGACAAGATGTTGCTGATGCAAGGCCTAAGGAAATGGGTGGAATTAGATGAAGAGAAAGTTTATTGTTTATTGCATGAGGACAAGACAACGCCATTGATGAAGATGTAGATGAGCAACCCGTTCAGGACTTAGCACTCAATATGGATAATGTGTTTCAAGCTGATGACTGTGATGCTTTTGATTTTGATGTTGATGAGGCTCCCACGGCACAGACTATGTTCATGGCTAATCTATCATCCACATATCCTGTTTTTGATGAAGCTGGTCTGTCTTATGATTCAGACATTCTATCTGAGGTACACGACCATGATCACTATCAGGATGTTGTTTGTGAACATTATGAAGAACACAAGATGCATGACGATGTACAACCAACCTACGTTGTTGATTCACATGCTAATTATACGAGTGATAGTAATATGATTATGTATGATCAGTATGTAAAGGACAACGCAGTGCCAATTGTATAAAGTAATGTATCTTATGTTCCAAATGATGCATGCATGATGATATTTAATGATATGCATGAACCGCATGCCAGATCTGTCTCTGACACAACACGGAACACAGTAGTTGATAACTCATTAACTGCTGAACTTGCAACATATAAGGAACAAGTTGAACTGTATGAAAGACGGGCCAGGTTTGGATTAACAAAAAGAGAAAAAAAGATTGATGAACAATTAAGAATAGTTATCACTGACCGTAATATTGAGGAAGAAAATTTGAAAAAGGAACTTCATTCTGTAAAAATGCAACTTGCTTCTACCATCAACCATAACAAGTCAATGGTAGATAGAAGTAATCTTTGAAAAAGATTTTAAAACAGAAAGAAAAACAAATACCATTGAAGAATTTTTGACTGAAACTTTAAAAAAAAGGTCGGAGGATAAATTATACAAAAAAGATCAGTTCTTCAAACATTCACAATGATGTGTGTAAAACCAAAGCCTATTATAATGAACAATAGATATCTTATTGGCTACAAAGAAATCCTTTTATTAATGCGCTCACCCGTGCAAAGCAATTCAATCCTGCTACATATATAATGGGTTATGAAATTATAAAAAACAATCATGACCTGACATTAGTGCACAAACACTCGAGATACCACATAGAGATACTGAAATCGCTAGGAGGAAAAAAAATGAAAAAATGAAAAGACACCCTAATATGTGACTCATAAGGTTAAGATTGCACCACCTGATTACTTGAAAGAGAATTATTTAGCGACCTTCACACCACAGAAGCAATTGACCCTTGAGCAAATATTTTGGTCTCAAGATCTCATAAAAATGAAAGAAGAAGCTCTCAAAAAGCAGACCACCGCCTCAAGAATAATCAAAGCATTGATGGTGTATCCACCAAATACACCTGCAATGTTTGTCCCCAGGGTGCTTCCAACAAAAAGTCAAGTGAAAATTAATATTTTTGCACTTATACAACTTTTTTTGGTAATTTAAAGAAAAACCAGTAAAAAGAGAATTAACACCAACAAGGCTAACTGAAGGGGAAAGGGGTTTTTGTAACAAACCAAGGATGTTATCTCACCGAGGTCATTTTCCATTTTTTCAAAACACTAAAAGAACATTTTGAGGGAATTCCAAAAGGCTTAACTAAAGAATTAAGAAATGAAAGATATTTTTGAGGAGTTGGAAGCTGAAGTTGACCAAAACGTTGTAAATAGGAAGCATGATAAGATTGAGCGGAAAAATCTCCTTATTGCAAATGATAATTTAATTATTGATTGCTTGTCCAAAGAAGTGTTCTATATTGCAACGAATTCTGAGCTTACTGTATCTAGAGTTACTAAAATGCATAAAGCCCACACCATTGTTCAAACATGTTGTCTGGAACTTGAAGCAGAGCTTTCTAAATTACGAGATAAGGTTAAGAAAGATGATCATTAAAACTAAATTAGTAAAACATTTTTTCCAATCTTGGAGGTTAATCACTTAAATTGACAGTTAACGTATCAAACCTTAAAGAAAAGCTTTAGAAACACCCATCTATCTCCCCCCCACCTCCGAGATACTCTCCTGATTTTGACTAATCAGTCTTTTTAATCAAAAAAATATGAAAGCTTCCCATTCAAGGAAAGGACTAATTAACGCCATAAAAAATTAGAACGCAAATCTCTCAATGAAAGAGACACGTAGTTAAAGCAGAGACCGTAACTCTTTGATTTCAGGACCATAAATATTCCAGATCACTCAATTAAAGAAAAAAGTGTCTTCGATCTTCAAGAACAAAATGATCTATTAAAGGGCATAGAAAGAAAAAGTTAAACAACATGAAACTCATCATTTGATTTCTTTCTTGAGCAAGAGAAGTAGGTTTCCTCAAAGTAGTCTTTGGCTTTGTTTTCTTCAATTCTTCAAACCTCTTTCTTTCTTCTTCTGCATCCCATTCAGCTTGAATTTTTCTAGCAACCTCCTCATCATTTGTAGTTTCCAAGGCTCTGATTTGTTGAAGAGTTAATTTCTTCTTTTTAGGTTCTTCAACCAGTATCCCTTTGCCTTTATCTTTAGGATCAGTACCTTGAGTTGGCTGTTGAGGTTGAGTTTGTATGGGACCAGGAATGCTCAAACCTCTTGGTCTAGAAATAGCAACAAGAACTTCAGCAGCTTTAAGTTGTTCTTCAGACTCCATAACTTGAATTGGACGGAGTGGGCTTGAAGGACCTGCTTCATCTTCAAAATTTAGGATCCTTGGAGTAATAGTACCCTGTCTAGCAGTACTTTGAGTTGTCTCCAAATCCAGTTCTTCTGTTTCTCCACTCTTCACATTAGAAGCTTCTTTCTCCTCAATATTAACTTCTTCAGTCTCATCACTTTTTCTTTCCAAATCTGGAGTAATAGCAGCATCTTTATCAACAAAATCATCAAAGAAAGGATGTGCTGTATCTTCTTCTTGAACATTGTGCTCTTCAGACAAAGTTCCTTCATCTTTATTCCTCCCCAATTTGACTGAAGACACTTTCTTCTTATGCTTCTTTCTTCGTCTCTTTTGCTTCTTAAGGTTTTGATTCTCTACCCAAAAAGCATGATGTTTGACCAATGGAGCTACCACCTGTGACAGGTGCTTGAGTTTGGTCTTGAGCTTACGAATTAGTTTGGCTTGAGAAAGGGTTTGCCTCTTGAGTCTCTTAACTTCCCTGTTCAAAGCATATACATCTAAAAGTCCCTCATCTCCTCCAGATGTTTGAGACGCATCTGTGGGAGTATAATCATTGGGAGATTTAGGAATAGAAGCAGCATCATGAGGTTCAGCCGTACCTTGGAAGTCAGCAGTCCTTTGTATTTCAGCAGTCCCTTGAGAGGTAGCAGTACCTTGAACTGAAGCAGTACGTTGAGGGTGAGCAGCACTTTGAGAATGAGCAGCACTTTGAGTTGGAGTGCCTTGAGCATCCCTTGCATAACTTGCAGCCCTAGAATGAGGACTAGTACTCTAATGAGGACTCGTACTAGGTCGTCCCTCCGCTGTAATGTGTGGAATACCTCTAACATAGTTGGAGTCAAAGGTGTATTCCTACTACGTGAACTTAGTTCTATGCTTCTCTATGAATGTTAAAAAACCTTAGAATGAAGTGAACGGGTATGGTATTAAAGTCCTGAGGTCTGTCTACTCCCTCTACACTGCTTGTTTCAAAATAAATTGAATGAACCTAGGATACAATAAGAAAAGGTGTCCATTTGAAATATGTCGTGCATCCCAGTTAGGAATCATAAAGAAAAATTTAATTTTGGTTTGTGGTTGACCTACAAGAGCGGAGTGGCAATGGTTTGTACCGAATTGTTCCCATGAAGTGCTCTTAGGACTTAAACAGTGGAGTAAGACATGAACTAAATACTTCCACTGTGGGCTAAAAAGAGGTTTAGAGAAAGTGAGTTGTGCTAAGTTACCCTCGTAGCCAATATCTCTGAGCAAGTCCCAAATAACTTGCTTAGGAAAGCACTCAACTCCATTTTCATCATCAAAGAGTAGGTCAGCTCGAATGGTTGCTTCAGAAATCAAAATCTTCTTGCCAGCTACCTTAGCGCGGATGTGAGGTACGTCATTGATCACTTTTAGAGAAGCGGTAGCCCAAAATTGTTGAAGCCATGGACCAATAAGATCAGGATCAACCAACAAAGAGTAATTAATGGAGCAGCCAGTGAGAAAGTCGATGATTTGATAAAAATCAGCATTCTGCGCCGTCTTTGCCACACACGCAATCATGTTGTGCTTGTTACAAGTGCGAATGTTTGCCATTTGAAGGGAGAAATAATGTGCTCGGTTCGGAGGTTGTATTGAATAAAGTTATTGAAAGAAAAAGATAAAGTGAGGAGAAAAATGCAATTCATATTGAGTATTTAGGTTGGGTTGGATTAACTATGAAGTTACCTGTTGTAAATTTCGTTTTTAGCGCAAAAAAGTACGGTCTTGACCGTTGTATTCGAACGTTAGAACAGTACTTTGTTGTTAAGCAGTCACTTTCTAGGCAAAGCAGTACTTTGAGTTGGATTTAGCAGTACTTTCAACTTAAAAAATGTCCAACTCATTATATGTGCAACCTGACAACCCTTCACCTTTGCAAACTTATCTCTTCATATCATCAAAAACCTCTGAAAATTTTCAATCCTCCCCTCAAATGTAGCTAGAGTGCTTCAAAATCCAATCTAACCCAAAACCAGTAATTTACTGTGATCACCAGTACTTTATATGTGTTCTCCCCTCAAGATTGCTATGGGTTCATTTCCCAATTGTTACCTCCCAAAAAGTGTGAATCTTGCCAAGTTCAAAGCCTTTGGTGAGTAAATATCAGCTACATTGTTCATCGGTTATGAACCTTGACCACATTATTGAGCCTTTGCTCATAACAATCTCGAATGAATGGTGATGTCGAATCTAGAATTTGTTGGTTCTTTGGTGGAAAAACAGGATTTTCACAATGCAAAGGTGCTCTGCTCTTATTGTCTATATGGATTTCAGTGTTCATGAGTTAAAATCCATAATCAAGTAGTGATTTTGCATCCAAAGGACCTGAGCACAACAACTTGCAGCTGCTACATATTCTGACCGTCTGTAGAGGATGGAATAGCCACAATTGTTTGTTTCTTGCATTGCCCAAGAGGACTAGTTTCTCCCAAGATACTGAATCCTCCTGACGTTATCTTCTTATCACTGGTTGTCCCGGCATAGTAACTATCCGAAAAAGCTTTCCAAATGAAAAGGGAGAGTCTTTAGGATACCATAAACCCAAAGTAGGTTGATGTTTGTGATACCATAAAGATTCCTTTTGATAGCCATGTAGAAAGAAACTTTGAAGAGACTTGAAATCTTGCACACAGACAAACAGCAAACATATAGTCTGTCTTGAAGCAGATAAGTAATGAGATACCCATTCATAGACCTGTAAAAGAATGTACATCAACATTTTCACCCTCTCATCTTTTCCTAGAGATTTAGAGCTTCAATGGGGGTGGATGCTGGCTTGATGGTCCGAGAAGTCAAATTTGTGAGAATTGTCTTTCACAATAATTGTCTCTGACTTTAGCGAAATACACCATTAGATTGCTTGACTTGAAGCCTCCAAAAAGAAAAGTGGAGGTTCACCCATGGAAGCTCATTGTGAATTCTTGCATAGATCTTAAAAATACTTCACCATAGAAGACTTGGTGGATCCACAAAAAGAGATTTCTCAACATTTACCCTGTACCAAAATGATATCTCGTCTTTACTTCTTAATAAATAGAGTTTTATCAATAGCCCCTCTCCTATATCAATGCTTCAAAAGAAAAGTGGAGAGTCTTCATACCATGCTCTTGGGGCTTGATGCAGGCATATAAAGTGCCTGGACAATCTGTAGGACCTTTTTTGGAGGAGCAGGATCTTCAAACCTGGAGTCTGTTTACATATACCTCTTCTGTGATGTTGCCATTCAAAAATGCACTTTGACATCCATTGATAGGACAGTAAAGCCCATGAAAGATGCTAAATGCAGAACACCACTATAAAGTGTTGATTGCTTCAATTCTGGCAACTGGGTGCAAATACTTCATCATCCACACCTTCTTCTTGTATGTACCCTTGTGCACTAAGGCGTGCTTTGTTCTTGATAATTAGTACCCCTTTCATCTCTCTTGTTTTATAAAACCCATTTAGTTCCTCACCCTCTTGTTTTGGTAGGTCACATAACACCCATACCTCTTGTATGCTTGATTGAAAAGAGTTTTCTTGCATTGCTTACCCAACTTTCATACTGTAAGGCTCTGAGAGGACTTTTCTTGGGTTCCTCTTGAGATAATGAAACAAGCAAAACAAGCCCACCCCCACCCCCTTGGACCCCTTATGTTTGCTGGAATCTTTGTGGTGAGGTTCTATTTTGCTTGTATATGAAAGACAGCATGCTTGATTTGGTTTGATAGTACTGTTCATGAAGTTTCTTCTTGTGTGACCCAGAAGTACTTTTGCCATTACATTTGACTTTGAGGGATGAATCGTTCATGAATTCTAATGTGTGGAGTAGAGGGAAACCATCATTGGTAGGATCCAATGTTATTGTAGTCAGCTATCACCTTCCTCAGCATCAAAAGAGTTGTAGAGAGAAAATACCGTCTTTTGGAGTATCATCATCGGTCTGTAGGTGTATTGCCAGAACATTTGAGGAGCGTTGTATTTAGCAGTACTTTAGAGTGTAAGTTGTCAAAACATGTTCTTTCCCTTGTTTGCAATAGATATTCTCCTCGTTTCCTCTTCAAAGCCAATCCTTTTGATCTTCATTATGAGATTTGGCAATGAAGATTCTTGATGCTTCATACTTACTAAGCTCATCATGTAAGCTTGTTCTCAAGGACAATGACACTTCTTTTTTGCCAGCAGTACCGTTCTCAGGATGCATGGCTGAGTGTAGAACATGAATTGCTGGTCATCTAAATCTGATCAACATCATCACAGATATTCCTTGTTTCTTTGAATCAGCATAGTTTTCTTCTCTATACGGGGAATGTAATTCATGGATGGAGTTAAAAGGTCAAGATCAAACATCCCATTCAGGTCCTTTTCCTTTTGATTCTCCCGATTCTCAATGAAAGTTTACATGAAGGACAGTCTTGAAAACCTTTATTGTGACCCTGCTGTTATAGACTCTAAAACCTTTGCTGTTAGTAGAGTATCCAAAAGTATCCTTCTTCTGATTGCCATCAAACTTACCATATGATCTAGAGTATTAAGTATAGTCAAGATGAGAGGCTCCAAAGGTCTCTTGAATATACTAATGTTTGGAGATAACTTCCCATTCCAGATTTCTTAAGGAGTCTTCATTTAGTTTAGTCACCAATAACTCTTTAAGCACATTTAACAGCAGTATTGATGATTCAGCCCAAAATAGATAGGTTGAAGGGACGCTCCTGCTAACATAGTTCTAGCAGCATTCAATAAGAGTCCTTTTCTTTCTTTTCTGCAACACCATTTTGCTGTTGTGTCTGGCAATGCTATATTCTCTCTTGATTCTTTCTTGGCCACAATAAATCATTAATAAGTTGATTTTGAACTTGTTCCATGATCACACTGATGGTTCTTTTTACTTTATGTCTTAGCCATTTCCAACCCACAAATAAAATCATGATAGCATATTCATACGGTCATCCTTGTAGGCAAGAAAAATAACATCTAACTGAATTTGCTGCAGTCATCAGTGTACCGCCAAGCAGTACTATTTCTTGTTTATCTCTCTACTGAAACAGGTCCAAATAAAGTCCATGTAGAGCAATTCAAGAGAGTTCTCTGCAGTCCTTTCCTCAATCTTCTTGCAAGATGCCACTGTGCTGTTTACCATTTCTACATGCCAAACCATGAGTGATAAGCGTTGAATGTCTTTGAAGGTTAAAACCGATAACCAGATTGGCCTTTAACCAACTTGTTGATATTTTTGAAGTGTGAATTTGCCCAGTTCTTCTGTGCCCATAGGACAGCTTTCATCTTCTGTTGCCTTTGCAACTAACAAGTGCTTCCACCAGAGGGAATAATATACTTTAGATCCAAGCTGTATACTATATTCTTCTTAGGAGCTCTAAAGAATTACCAAATCTTCATCAACAAACTTGAAATTTGGTGATTAGGATAAGACATTCTTACTCTGTGAAGAGTACATTGTGCTTCTTATCACAAGATTTGAGAAACAAAATAAGAGATTAAACTTGAGCTCCTCCTCATAGTAACATTCTCAAAGTCTAAGCACCAAATTTTTTTTTATTATTTTGATGTCTTAATGGTTCCTGTTCCTGAGATTTTCCCATCCCTTTAGATTCATTTCCAAAAGCTCATAACCACCTTTGAACTCTTTAAAAATCAGAATTGTCCTTGTCTCTGTCATACTTCCAGAGATCCACTGTCAATGATAGCTAGCTTGAGATCTTCTTTGGATTTTCCCTGTACAACAACAATTTCAAAGCATTTGAATATTTTAGGGATCCCAAGTCACATAAATGACTTGGGATACCCCTAATGGAGTTATACTCAAATTGCTTGAGTGTGAAAGATCCATTACCCCTATTCACAGAATTAGATAGTTCCCTTTTGGTTTCCCATGTTTGTTTTGGATTTTTCATGCACTCTTTTTTGACAGTTTGTGGAAGTATGCTTTGGGATCAACAGTACTTCTTTCTTACCCAGATAGGATTTAACAATTTTCTTGGGTCTTTGTGGTCTTTGAGGAGTCCTTGTGGTAGAGGCCTTGATGATGGTGAGTAACTTACTTAAGATTCTAGGTCTTTCTATTTATCCAACCTTGGATAATAACTTCATCAGTAACTTCGCGAAAGTACTGCTGTGGTACTATAGTATAGCACAGTATCTTGATAAGTCACATTTAGCAGTACTTTTTGTGGTACTAGTTTGTTTATTGTTGGTTAGCAGTACTTATCAACCCATCCCTTGTAAGTACTGCTGATGGAATAAAGGATCTCCTTTGGTGAGGGTACTGAGTGTTTCTTGAGAAGAAATTCTATGGTTCCCACTCTTTGGATGTTGTTCCAAACTGGTCTTGTTTCCCTTGAACCCTGTGTTCCTATTAGGTTATGAGTTTGGGTGTGTTGGAAGGTTCTTTCATGTAGATTGCAGTCCTTAATAAGATGATTAGGACTGTAACATACAAAACATAATTTACCCCCTTTGTTCCCAAGTCCCTTTGTCCTAGATTCTTGACCAACACTGTTTGGTGTTTGGTGCAATTGTTTTAAAAGATGTGTCATATTCTCTAAGTAAAAGCAGTTTCCTTTTGTACTTTCTGAAATACATCGTCTCTTCATGCATCACTATAACACAATCTTCAATTATGGACTTTATGTCTATCAATTGCTGATTGACTAGATTTTGTTTTTCTCTTGATCAACAAACCTATATTCCTATTGGCTAGTTTTATCTTTCCCAGTAAAGGAGGACATTGCCTAGGTGGAATAATTTTACCTGTAGGTGGAGGTATCTGCTTTGTAGGCCTTTTCTCTTTTGAAATTTTATTACGCAGAATCAGTCAAAGTTCATCCCCAGATGAAAGGTTATTTCTTCTATTGCTAGACTCAAATCCCAAACCCTATACATGACTTATCCAGACACATATTTTGTTTTTTTTGTTTAGGACTTCATTGGAATCCAGTATGAAGATTTGACATTTTTCAAGTTTTACTTTGAAATCATTTCGTTCTTTTAAGGCTTAATCTAATTCTTTTGTTTTTCTTCTAGTTTCTATTCTCTTCTATCTTTAAGTCATATTCAATTTGTTTACTTATCACCCATGCATATTCATTCTTTTCATGTTTTTTAAGCTTGACCTTAATGACTCTAAGGCTCATTTGATATCCTAGAATTTCTGTCCTAGCTCTTTTGAAAAATTTTATCTCTTTCAGTTTGATAGCTTTTCAAGCACTTTTTATAGATTTATACATTTGGGAACAGTAAGGTACCTTGAGTTTGTAGCATCAAAGCTAGGATACCGGCATGCAACTTCAGCTTTGTTGCTCCAGTCAAAATCATAAGTCCATTTTGTCAAAGTGCATGTGCTCATGCATCAAAACTCTATGCTCCAAGATCATTGTTCAACTCCCCGTCTAGTGCTTCATAGCATATGTCACTGGTTCAGCATCAAATTCCTTGTCCAATTCAATTCCGTTCATTGTTGTTGTTGCCACCAAGGCGGATTTTGAGTTTGAATCGTAAATAGCCACAATCCTCTTTTCATTACGACCATTTGCTCTGTTTTCCTGGTAATTTAAGCAAAATCTTACACTCTCTAGCAAAATGACCTAACTTTTTTGTCAGTTAAACGCATTACAATTTTTGAAAAAGCTTTATCCAAGGTAATCCCATTCTTCTGGCTTAGGTCAATGGATCTTCCTGTCTTCCGCATAAACTTACTTATCCTGCTTTTTTTCATAGCCACTTGCCATGAATTCAAATTTCTTCCATGACATCTTCTTCAATTTTTGCAGCAGGTCTTCATCATCATGAGTTGTGGGCATAGTTGCTTGTTGAGCAAAGAAGGTACTGTATGATTTCATCTGAGTGAGAAACACAGTTGGGAGCAGTTGGCACCTTGCTCGAGATAGCTTGAGTATATCCTTTTGGGATATGTGCTGGTTCAGCAGTACTTTGTTTCAAAGTACTGCCCTTGACTTCTGTGGACAGAAAAGCAATGTTTTGAGAGTTTGAATTTGAAACACCCATTCAATTTAATGCTCATCCACTTTTAGTTGTTGTGAGGTCATCAAAGTCTATAATCGTTCTAATCCAGGTTGTCCCCGAATCATGGTAGCCACTACATGCCACACAGATGGAAGGCTTCTTAGAAACTTCAAATTTGCATCTTCAATGGACACCGTAGCATCATGTAATTCAAGCATGCTAAGAATATGCTGAAACCTTTCATATGCTGAATCTAGTTCTTCCCTAGATCCAATGGTAAATGTCTCAAATTGTTGTTTGCAACAGTTTCTTTTGCATCTACTTTGATGCTTCGTTTCCTCCAAAATCTTGCTTTTATGACTTTCCATAATGCATCTTGCATTACTGCATCATGAAAAATTTTGGGAAAAGAAGATGTCTTTCAGGTATGGAAGAGAAAGCAATTTATTATGGGCTTTCTCATTGTTTTCTTCTTGCGTTTTTGCGCAAGTGAAGTTTTTGGTGCAGGTCACTGAGGGAGATGCAGGATCAGTTGTGTTTGGTTTCATTAGTGATTTATGTCCCATTGTATGGATCAGTGGTTAGCGATATACTGTCGCATCTTCATGGACAATAGGTCATATTCACTTTCTTGATTATAGGATTCTGATGCGTAAACGGTCGAGGTTGGGAGGGATAGGTTCTGTTCAGGACATCTTTTATGAGTTTACGAAAGCTTTCGATTGATTAAAAGTTCTTCAAGGTCAGAGTCTCTTTACACAAGCTCTGATACCACTTGTAGGATCGATATACCTTAGTGAAACATGATTTCTGTCAAACTATGCGGGAATCTAGTTGGCAGTACATTAAGAAGAACACACAATAGTCTCTAACGATTTCTTTTCTAAACCTTTTGAATCTGCCTAAATTGCAGTATCCCTAATACATACTAATAAATCTTAAACTTCGGTAGTTTTCTATGTTTTTTTCTATATATTCGAATTTCTTCCTAGAGATTTTTTATTAACATAAGGATAGCCTAGTAGATGTACAGTCCTTGTATATCATAAACACTAATTGATACTTATCACTAATAACTGTTACAAGATAAATGCTAAAACAACCGTTTAAACTTTATAGTTCCTATATCCACGGCAGTACTTCGATCTTTAACTGGCAGTACTTTGACTTTTTCATTTAGCAGTACTTTGACTTTTTCGTGTCAGAACTTTGACCTTTTGACTTGTATTTCCCAACATTAATATTTTTGCACTTATATAACTTTTTTCGGAATTTGAGAAAACCTGTAAAAAGAGAATTACACCAACATGGCTCACTGAAGAGGAAAGGGGTTTTGAACAAACCAATGAATGTTATCTCACCGAGGTCATTCGATTTTTCAAAACACTTAAAGAATATTTTGAAGGAATCCAAAAGGCTTTAACAAAAGAAATTAGAGAAATAAAAGACATTTTTGAGGAGTTGGAAGCTGAAGTTGACCAAAATGTTGTAAATAGGAAGCATGATGAGATTGAGCGGAAAAATCTCCTTATTGCAAATGATAATTTAATTGTTGATTGCTTGTCCAAAGAAGTGTTCTATATTTCAACGAATTATGAGCTTACTGTATCTAGAATTACTGAAATGCATGAAGCCCACACCATTGTTCAAACACGCTGTCTGGAACTTGAAGCAGAGCTTTCTAAATTACGGGATAAGGTTCAAAAAGATGATCATACTGAATTAGTAAAACATTTTTCCAATCTTGAGGTTAATCACTTAAATTTACAGTTAAAGTATCAAAATCTTAAAGAAAGCTTTGGAAATAACCCATCTACACACATCGAGATAAATCTTGATTTTGACTCAGTCTTTGTAATCGAAAAAATGAAAGCTTCCATTCAAGGAAAGGACAACACCATCAAAAAATTGAGAACGCAAATCTCTCAATTGAAAGAGACCCGTAGTGAAGCAGACCGTACTCTTGATTTCAGGACCTTATATTTTCAGATCACTCAATTAACTAAAAAAGTCTCCATTCTTCAAGAACAAAATAAGCTTTTTAGGGCAGAGAATGAAAAACTTAAACAGCATTACAAGGAATTGTATGATTCTATTAAGATCACGCGTGCTAAGCATATAGAACAGACAACGGCCTTGCTAACTAAAAATGAGAATCTGAAAGCTTAAATACATGGAAATCTAAAATGCAACACTATGGAGTCTGTAAAACCAAGAGTTCTTGCACCCGGTAGGTATGCTATAGATGTTGAACCAATTCCCCCTCATAATAGGAACAACAAGGAAGTTCATCTATATTATCTCAAACATCTTAAGGAAAGTGTAGAAACCCTTCGCGAAATAGTAGAGGAAGCTAAGGTTGAAAGACCCTTAGATAGATCAATTGTCTCTGCTTGCCGTTACACTAAACACTCTTAGGAACTCTTAGAATATGCGATTGGCACTTGTCCGAAAGCCTTTAACCAACGAGATAAAAAGCATGCTCCTACCCCTTTAATTAGGAAAAAGCAAGTTACTTTTGATAAACAATGTGACACATCAAATAGTAACACACACAAACATGTAGAGGAACTAAACCTAGTAGACTATGTCCCGTTCCCCTTTACAAGAGTAAAACTGTTGCACCATGCTAGCGGATCCAGCCTTTCAGGAGCAATACCAAGAAATAAGACCTTGCCAGCTAAAGTGTCACAAGAGAAAGTAGAAGAACACCTAGGGATAAATAGTCTTTAACTTAAGAACCACGAATCGTGCTGATTTAGTGTAACTCTAAGGTTACTGTTAATGAATTCGAATTCTGATTTGTTTGCCATAAAATGGTTACCAATGTTAATTTCTGCAATTATGTTGGTGTGTTGTGGTTGATGATTTTCAATCTTTTAAGGCACTCCCCCTCTATTCATATTATTCCTGATGTTGTGCGCAAAGTTAGAAAGTTTAGAAACCTAAGCAAGGCTTAGGGCAAGTATGGAACCGACAGGCAAAGTGCTTCCAAGTGTTGGTATTAATGGAGACCTTACGGGCAGAATATTCACTTTAGGAGAAACAGTGCCTTTAAACTAGGTTCACTAAACTCATAAGTAGTTATCCGCTAAGCAAACCAAGATCTGGCCATTTTTTGTGCTACCCAACTGGAACCAAACCAAAATTAGGGATCCAACTTTCCAAAACTCTCCCATATTCGTCTGTTTTCAATTAGCAGTCATACAGATAGTCATTTGTTTTGGATTCAGGTCGGCTCAAAACATATAACGGGGGATCGCTCACAGCTCAGGAATTTCATGAAAAAGTTCATCGGGATAGTTAGATTCGGGAATGACCACTTTGGTGGCTATCATGTGTGATGGAGATTTTGTGATTGGTGACTATGTAATCTCCAGGGTTATACTTTGTGATGAGTAGGACATACAATCTGTTCTTTGTCAGACAATTTTGCGACTCTGATCTGGAAGTTGCATTCAGGAAACATTCATGTTATGTTCGAGATACGGATGATGTTGAATTAATTAAAGGTTCTCACGGTTTTAATTTGTACACTATCTCGATGGAAGACAAGATGAAGTCCTCTCCTATTTGCCTGTTGTCTAAGGCCTCCAAGAACAAATCATGGTTATGGCATCATTGTTTAAACCACTTGAACTTTGGTACCATTAATGACCTTGTAAGAAAGGACTTAGTCAGAGGTATACCTAGATTGAAGTTTGAGAAAGATCATCTTTGCTCTGCATGTCAACTAGGAAAGAGCAAAAAGCATACCCACAAACCCAAAACCGAAAACACCAACTTAGAAGTTCTTAATACCCTTCATATAGATTTATGTGGACCGATGTGAGTGCAAAAAATTAAGGGGAAGAAATACATCTTAGTCATCGTTGATGATTACTCTTGGTTTACTTGGGTTAAGTTTTTGAGATCGAAAGATGAAACCTCAGAGGTCGTAATCAAATTTCTGAAGCAAATACAAGTCGGTCTCAACAAAACTATTAGATACATCCGTACTGATAATGACACATAATTTTTCAATAAAGACTTAACTGCATATTATGAACGTGTCGGCATTTTTCACCAAAAGACAGTTCAGTCCCTTGAGAGTTAACAGTACCATGGAAGGAAGCAGTACTTGTATGAAGACAGTACGTGATAATGAGATGCACTTTGGAGAATGAGCAGCACTTTGAGTGGAGTGCCTTGAGCATCCCTTGCATAACTTGCAGCCCTAGAATGGGACTAGTCTCTGTTCTTCCTCCGCTGCCAATGCTGTGACTACTTTAACATGGATGAGTCATGGGATGTATCCTACATGAGAATTTAGTACTATGCTTCCTCATAAATGTAAAAACCTTGGAAGGAAGAGAAACGGATGGTATAAAGTCCTGAGGTCTGTCTACTCCCTCTAACTGCTTGTTCAAAAACAATTGAACGAACCTAGGATACATAAGAAAAGGTGTACCATTTGAAATATGGTCTAGCATTCACAGTGTAGTAATCATCAAAGGAGAAATTAATACTTTGGTTTGTGGCTAGACCTACAAGAGAGAGGCAACTGTTTGTCCCAAATTGTTACCTTGATGAGCTCTTAGGACTAAGGCAGTGAAGTATTACATGGACCAAGTTACAGACTGTGGGCTAAATAACGGTTTAGAGAAAGTGAGTTGTGCTAAATTACCCTCGTAGCCAATATCTCTGAGCACGTCCCAAATAACTTGCTTAGGAAAGCAATCAACTCCATTTTCATCATCAAAGAGTAGGTCAGCTCGAATGGTTGCTTCAGAAATCAAAATCTTCTTGCCAGCTACCTTGGCGCGGATGTGAGGTACGTCATTGATCACTTTGAGAGTAGCGGTAGCCCAAAATTGTTGAAGCCATGGACCAATAAGATCAGGATCAACCAACAAAGAGTAATTAATGGAGCAGCCAGTGAGAAAGTCGATGATTTGATAAAAATCAGCATTCTGAGCCGTCTTTTCCACACACGCAATCATGTTGTGCTTGTTACAAGAGCGAATGTTTGCCATTTGAAGGGAAATTAATGTGCGTCGGAGGTTGTAATTTAAAAAGTTATGAAAGAAAAGAGATAGAGTGAGAGAAAAATGCAATTCAGTTGAGTATTTATAGGTTGTGTTAGATAACTATGAAGTTACCGTTGTAAATACGTTTTTAGCGCAAAAACGTATGTTTGACCGTTGACCGAACGTTAGAACAGTACTTTGTTGTCTAAGCAGTACTTTCTAAGGCAAGCAGTACTTTGAGTTGGATTAGCAGTACTTTCAACACAAAAAGATCAAAATCAAAATATGTGCAACGACAAACTTCAACTTTGCAAACTTATCTCTTCAAATAATAAACCTCTGAAAATCTTTCATATCTCCCCTCAATATAGCTAGAGTGCTTCAAAATCCAATCTAACCAAAACAGTTACTTTACTTGATCACCAGTACTTTATATGTGTTTCCTCCCCGACTAATATCGTATGGGTTCATATCCCTGATTGTTACCACCAAAAATTTAAACCTTGCCAAGTCAAAGCCTTTGGTGAGTAAATCTGCTACATTGTCATCAGTATGAACCTTGACTACATTAATGAGCCTTTGCTCATAACAATCTCGAATGAAGTGATGTCGAATCTGAATATGCTTGGTCTTTGAGTGAAAAACAGGATTCTTCACAAGCACATGGTGCTCTCTTGTTATAGGGATTTCAGTGTTCATGAAGTTAAATCCATAAAAAGTGTTGATGATTTTGCTCCAAAGAACCTGAGCACAACAACTTGCAGCTGCTACATATTCTGCTTCTGTAGAGGAGATAGCCACAATTGTTTGTTTCTTGCATTGCCAAGAGACTAGTCTTCTCCCAAGATACTGACATCCTCCTGACGTTGATCTTCTATCATGGTTGTCCCCGGCATAGTCACTATCCGAAAAAGCTTCTAAATGAAAAGGAGAGTCTTTAGGATACCATAAACCCAAATTAGGTTGATGTTTGAGATACCTAAAGATCCTTTTGACAGCATGTAGATGAGAAACCTTTGGAGTGACTTGAAATCTTGCACACAGACAAACAGCAAACATTATGTCTGGTCTTGAAGCAGTTAAGTACATGAGACACCCAATCATAGACCTGTAAAGATGTACATCAACATCTTCACCTTCTTCATCTTTTCCTAGAGATTTATGAGCTTCAATGGGAGTAGATGCTGGCTTAATGGTTCTAAAGTCAAACTTGTTGAGAATGTCTTTCACATATTTGTCTTGACTTAGAAAAATTACCACCATTAGATGCTTGACTTGAAGACCTAAAAGAAAGTGGTTCACCCATGGAAACTCATCGTGATATTCTTTGCATAGTTCTTCAAAATCCTTCACCATAGAAGATTGGTAGATCCAAAGGATGATACTTCAACTATTACCTGTACCAACATGAATATCTTCTATCCTTCTTATAAACGAGCTTTTATCAATAGCCCTCTTCTATATCCTGCTTACAAAAGAAAAGTGGAAAGTCTTTCATACCATGCTCTTGGGGCTTGATGCAGGCCATAAAGTGCCTTGACAACTCTGTAGTCCGTGCTTTGGAGATGAGTAGATCTTCAAAACCTGGAGGGTTTGACATATACCCTTCTGTGATGTTGCCATACAAAATGCACTTTTGACCATCCGTATGATAGACATAAAGCCCATGAAAGATGCAAATGCAAAAGAGTCTGATTGCTTCAATTCTGGCAACTGGTGCAAATACTTCATCATAATCCACACCTTCTTCTTGTCTGTACCCTTGTGCAACTAGGCGTGCTTTGTTCTTGATAATAGTACCCCGTTCATCTCTCTTGTTTCTAAAAACCCATTTAGTTCCAATCACCCTCTTGCCTTCTGGTAAGTCACATAACACCCATACCTCTTGTAGCTTGAATTGAAGCAGTTCTTCTTGCATCGCTTCAACCCAACTTTTCATCTTACTAAGGCTTGAGAGACTTTCTTGGTTCCTCTTGAGATAAGAAACAAGCAAACAAGCATGTTTGCTGATCTTTGTGGTTAGTTCTATTTTGCTTGTATATGAAAGACAGCAATGCTTGATGTTGGTTTGAAGTACTGTCTTGAAGCTTTCTTCTTGTTTGAACCCCAGCAGTACTTTTGCCAATAATTTGACTTTGAGGATGAATCTTATGAATTCTAAGTGTGGGAGTAGAGGGAACATCAATGGTAGGATCCAAGTTGTTGTAGTCAGCTACTCCGCCTTCCTCAGCATCAAAAGAGTTTGTAGAGAAAACACCATCTGTTGGAGTTAATCATCATCAGAATCTGTAGGTTGTTTGCCAGTACTTTGTAGGGAGGTGTATTAGCCAGTACTTAGAGTGAAAGTACTGTAATTATGTTCTTTTCCCTTGCAATAGATATTCTCCTTTTTCCTCTTCAAAAGACAATCTTTGGTCCATCATTATGAGCTTTGGCAAGGAGATTTCTGATGCATCTAAACTTTACAAAGCTCTTCATGTAAACGCTTATCTTCAGAGTACAATTTAACTTCTTTTGCTCAGAGTTTAACGTTCCTCTGGAGGCATAGGCTGAGTGGTATGAACAATGAATTGCTGGTCATCTAAATCTTCAGCATCATCATAAGTTATTCCTTGTTCTTTTGAATCAACATAGTTTTCTTTCCTGACAGGAATGTAGTTCATGGATGGAGTTAAAAGGTCAAGATCAAACATCCAATCAGGACCTTTTTCCATTTTGATTCTCCTGATTTCTCAAGAAGTTTTTACATGAAGTAACAATCCATTGAACCTTTCTTGTGGACCCGGTTTATAGACTCTAAAACCCCTTTGCTGTTAGTAGCGTATCCCAACAGATATCCGTCTTATGACTTGCCATCAACTTCCCAAATGATCCAGAGTATTAAGTATAGTCAGAGAGGCATCCAAAGGTCTCATGAAACTGATGTTAGGAGATCTTCCCATCAAGTTTTCATAAGAGTCTTAGTTGAGGTTTAGTACAATAATCTATTAAGCACATACAAGCAGTATTGACGCTTCAGCCAAAATTGAATAGGGTAGAAGGGAGTCTGCTACATAGTTCTACATAGCTTCAAATAAGAGTCATTCTTTCTTTCATGCAACACATTTTGCTGTGGGTCCTGGCAATGCTATATTCTCTCTTGATTCCTTTCTTGCACATAATTCATTCATAAGTTGATTCTTGAACTCTGTTCCCATGATCACACCTGATGGGTCTTCACTTTATGTTTAGCCAGTTTTTCCAAACCACAATCAAATCATGAAGCTATCTTATGTCTTCTTCCTTATAGGCCAAGAAATTCACCCAACTGAATTGCTGCACGTCATCAGTGACCACAAGCAGTACTTTTTCTTGTTTATACTCTCTACTGAAAACAGGTCCAAATAAGTCCATGTGGAGCAATTCAAGAGGTTCTCTGACAGTTCTTTCCTCAATCTTCTTGCAAGATGCCCTGTGCTGTTTACCCTTTCTACATGCCACACAAGAGTGATCAAGCTTGAATGTCTTTGAAGTGTATAACCCCTAACCAGATTCCTTTACCAATTGTTGATATTTTTGTAGTTGAATGGCCCCAGGACTTCTGTGCAATAGGACAGCTTCATCCTCTGTTGCCTTGCAACGAAACAAAGTGATTCCCACCAGAGGGAATAATTTCTTTAGATCCAAGCTGTAGACATCATTCTTTCTAGGAGCTCTAAGAATTACCAAATCTTCATCAACAAACTTGAATTTTGGAGATAGGATAAGACATTCTTTATCTGTGAAGAGAACATTGTGCTTCTTATCACAGATTTGAGAAAATTGATAAGACTGATTAAACTTGAGCTCTTCACATAGCTAACTTTTTCTCCAAAAATCTAGCATGTTGTCTTAATGGTTCCTTTTCCTGGATTCTTCCACCTTTAGGGTCATTTTCCGAAGGCCAATAACATCTTTGAACTCTTTAAATCAGACACTTGTCCATTGTCTCTGTCATACTTCAGGCGCCACTGTCAATGATAGGGCATAGTCCTTGAGATCTTCTTCTGGATTACCCTGTACAAACCAATTTCAGAGAATTAGACCTTTTAGGGCCCAAGTCATAACTGACTTGGATACCCCTAATGGAGTTACATACTCAAATTGCTTGAGTGTGTAAGATCCATTACCCCTATTCACAGAATCTAGATAGTTCCCTTTTGGTTTCCATGTTTGTTCTGGACTTATCATTGCACTCTTTTTGACAGTTTGTGGAAGTACTGCTTGAGATCCAACAGTACTTCCTTTCTTTACCCAGATCAATTTAACAACTTTCTTGGGTCTTTGTGGTCTATGAGGAGTCCTTGTTGTAGAAGACCTCGATGATGGTGAGTAACTTGAGATTCTAGGTCTTCTATTATCCATCCTTGGATAATAACTTCCATCAGTACTTCGTGAAAGTACTGCCTGTGGTACTCTAGATCTAGCAGTACCTTGATAAGTCACATTAGCAGTACTTTTTGAAGGTACTGTTTGTGTCATTTTTGGTCTAGCAGTACTTATCAACCCATCCCTTGTAAGTACTGCTGATGGAATAAAGGATCTCCTTTGGTGAGGGTACCTAGAGTTTCTTGCGAAATTACTATGGTTCACTCTTTGGATGTTGTTCCAAACTGGTCTTGTTTCCCTTGAACCCTGTGTTCCCTTAGGTTTATGAGTTTGGGTGTGTTTGAAGGTTCTTTCATGTAGGTTACAATCCTTAATAAGGTGATTAGGACTGTAACATACAAAACATAATTTACCCCCTTTGTTCCCAAGTCCCTTTGTCCTAGATTCTTGACCAACACTGTTTTGACTATTTGGTGACCTGTTTTCAAAAGATGTTTCACTATTCTCTGAGTTAAAGGCAGTTTCCTTTTGACTTTCTGAAACATCAGTCTCTTCATCATCACTATCAACCCAATCTTCAATTATGACTTTATTTCTATCAATTGCTGATTGACTAGATTTTTTTTTTTATTTTTTTTTTTTTTTTTTTTTTTTTTTTTTTTTTTTCTTTTTTTAATTTTTTTTTTTTTTTTTTTTTTTTTTTTTTTTTTTTTTTTTTTTGTTTTTTTTTATTTTCTATCAATTGCTGATTGACTAGATTTTGTTTTCTCTTGATTAACAACTTTATTCCTAATGGCTAGTTCATCTATCCCTGTAAAGAGACATTTGCCCTAGGTGGAATAATTGTACCTGTAGGTGGAGGTACTGCTTTGTAGGCCTTTTTACTTTTGAAATTTTCATACGTTTGAGTCAGTCAAAGGTTCATCCCAGATGAAATGTCACTTTCCATACTTTTACTAGACTCTAATCCCAAACCCATATACATGACTTATAACACTATCTTTGTTTGTTTAGGACTTAGTTTGAAGTACTGATAGCTTTTGACATTTTCAAGTTTTACTTTGAAATCATTTCGTCTTTTAAGGCTTGATCTACATTCCTTTTGTTTTCTCTTCTAGTTTCAAATCTCTTATCTTAAGTCAAATTCATTTGTCATACTTATCACCCCATGCATATTCATTCTTTTCATGTGTTTTAAGCATGACCTCTAATGACTCTAAGCTCATTTGATATCCTAGAATTTCAGTCCTAGCTCTTTGAAAATTATCTCTTTCTTTTTGATAGTTTTCAAGCAACAGTTTATAAGACTTACTACATTTGGAACAGTAAGGTACCTCTGAGTTTGTAGCCATCAAAGCTAGAGATATTGGTGCATCATCAGCTTTGTTGCTCCAGTCAAAATCATCAAGTCCATCTTGTCCAAAGTGCATGTGCTCTGCATCAAACTCTATGCTCCAATCATCTTGTTCAAATCCAGTCAGTGCCATCATAGCATATGTCACAGGTTCAGCATCAAATTCCTTGGTCCAATCAATATCTTCATTGTTGTCTGTTGCCACCAAGGCTTTTGAGTTTGAATCTTCAATAGCCACAATCCTCTTTTCATTACGACCATTTGCTTTGTTTTCCTGGTATTTAGCAAATCTACACTCTCTAGCAAAATGACCTAACTTTTGACAGTTAAAGCATTCAATTTTTGACTTATCAAAGGTAATCCCATTCTTTGGCTTGAGGTCAATGGATCTTCCTGTCTTCCTCATAAACTTCCTTATCCTAGCTGTTATCATAGCCACTTGCCATCGAATGTCAATTTCTTCCATAGCATCTTCATCAATTTGCAGCAGGTCTTCATCATCATGAGTTGTGGGCATAGATGCTTGTTGAGCAAAGAAGGAACATATGATTTCATCTGAGTGAGAAACACAGTTGGGAGCAGTGGCACCTTGCTCGAGGTGCTTGAGTATATCCTTTTTGGGATATGTGCTGGTTCAGACTAGTCTTGTTTCAAAGTACTGCCCTTGACTTCTGTGGACAGAAAAGCAATGTTTTGAGAGTTTGAATTTGTGACACCCTTCAATTCATGCTCATACACCTTTAAGTTGTTGTAGAGATCATCAAAGTCTAACTCGTCTAATCCAGGTTAGTTCCGAATCATGGTAGCACACATGCCACACAGACGGAGGGCTCTTAGAACCTTCAATTTTGCACTTCAATGGACAAGTAGGCATCATGCTACTGAAAGCATGCTAAGAATATGCTGAAACCTTTCATATGCTGAATCTAGTTCTTCCCTAGATCCAATAGTAAATGTCTCAAATTGTTGTTTCAACAGATTCTTTTGCATCTTCTTTGATGCTTCGTTTCCTCCAAATCTTGCTTTTATGGCTTTCCATAAAGATCTTGCATCTACAGCATCATGGAAACTGAGAAGATGTCTATCAGGGATGGCAGAAAGCAGTATATTAAGGGCTTTCTCATTGTTTCTTCTTGCGTTTGCAGCAAGTGAAGTCTTTGGAGCAGACACTGAGGGAGATGCAGGATCAGTTGTGGTTTGGTTTCCATTAGTGATTATGTCCCATAGTATGTGATCAGTGATAGCGATATACTGTCGCATCTTCATGGACCATAGGTCATATTCACCTTTCTTGATTATAGGGATTCTGAGTGCAGTAACGGACGAGGTGGGAGGGATAGGTTCTGTTTCAGACATCTTTTATGAGTTTAGAAAGATTTCGATTGATTAAAAGTTCTTCAAGGTCAGAGTCTCTTCACAAGCTCTGATACCACTTGTAGGATCGATATTCCTTAATGAAACACTGATATACTGTCAACTATGCGGAATCTAGTTGGCAGTACTTAAGAAGAACACACAATAGTTTCTCAAACGATTTCTTTTATAAACCTTTTGAATCTGCCTAAATTGCAGATCCCTAATACAATACTAATAAATCTTAACTTCGCGTTTTTCTATGTTTTTTCTATATTCTAATATCTTCCTAGAGATCCTTTTATAAACATAAGGATAACCTCTAGTAGATGTACAGTCCTTGTATATCATAAACACTAATTGATACTTATCACTAATAACTGTTAAAAGATAAATGCTAAAACAACCGTTTAAACTTTATAGTTCCTATATCCACGGCAGTACTTCGATCTTTGACTGGCAGTACCTTGACTTTCTACTTAGCAGTACTTTGATCTTTCATTTAGCAGTACTTTGACTTTTTCGTGGCAGAACTTTGACCTTTTAACTTGTATTTCCCAACAAAAAGGGTAAAACATAACTTTTCTTGATAAGTGGAGAAAATAGTTGCTACCAGATTTGTTAGTCCGGCTTTAAATGACCATAACTCACTCAGCTTTTAATATCTTTCAACAAAACAAATTCTCACACTTAGCTATGTGCCTTAGATTTCCAACCACTATAATTAAAACTTTTAATTCAAGGTTTAAGACACTTAAACTGCTGTTACAAGCCATGTATGTCAACATTTATAGATGTTCGACATGTTTTCGTATTCTTTTGTTTTAAAATACCAAACCAACTCCATAATTCATGAAACCTACGTGTAAATATTCCTAAGACGTTCAAGTATCTTGTGGTTAAAATATATTTATCAAAAGTGTTTAGTATGATGGTTAAAACTTGCTCAAAAGGAGACCCATTTTCTTGTTAGAAAACCCTAGTTTCTTAAACAAGTTCAAATCGACTTCTAACACAAAAATCTACAAAGGTGATATGAAACCAATTAATGACATGTTAAATAAGAGGAAAATAGGTTTCATGGGACACTTACATGAAATGATGATGTGTTTGGTGGTTGTGCAGTGCACTAATATCAACCTGAAAGCTATAAAACCATAGTTTCTTTGCTACTAACCCCTTGCAAACTTTAGAAAATCCTTAAATCTTGTTGTGTGCTTGTGATATCAAATGAAAATATGAGAGAGTGAAGTGTATTTTTTATGTGTTAAATAAGGGTAAGGACGTTCTTATTTATAAGGCAAGAGGTGGAATTAACTAGCTAGTTTCGTGGATTGACTAAGTTGTAATGTGTTTGTTAGCTTAAGAGCATCCAGGGTTACCAATGTATGAGGGTAATTGGTGTGGATGGATGGTTTCTTAAAACCATATGCAAAGTTAAATTGTTATCAGTTGTAGGCAGAGATGTAGATAATCAAATTTATCTAATTGCATGGTTTGTGGTTAGTGTTGAGAACAAGGAGAATTGGATTTAGTTCATGCAATGTCTTGTTGATGACTTACGAATTGTAGCTGATAAAGGTATAACTGTTGGAGTATGCTCGTGTCATAATAAATAATTATACAACTAGACACATATGAGTCTATGGGGTCACACGCATATACACTGAGGTACCACTTTATATATCATGTTTATTGTATTTACGGTATATAAGTGACCTACATAACGCGAGATCAATATCGTGTCTATAATAACTAAATAGTGTACTTAGTTTATTGGACTTGGAAAACAAATGAGAAGCCCATCCAAGCCCATAAAGGGGCCGACCTAGATAGGAGAAAAGAGAGGGGATAGGATCAAATTTTATATGATAATATTTGATATCTCCTTCTAAATTTAATAACCAATTACCAAAAATCTCTCCCTCCATCTCTCTTGTGAAACTCACGGCACAAACACAAACCTTAACTAGGGTTTTTGTTTTTCTTGATCTATTGTTTTGAATCTTGTTCATTCAAAGTACATTACAAGGTTACCCGGTTAAGGACTAGAATTCAAGGGGTATACTGTGAAGTGTAGTGTAGATTATTCATAGAGGTGATCTTCTTTGATCACTTGGTTTCTTGGGGTTTCGCATATTGGTGAAGGTCACCACTTGGTTCAACCGATCACGCTACAAAGGTATTACTATTGTGTGTTTTTATTTTGATTGATCATATGACTTTATGAATCCATTGATAGGTGTATGATCCGTTGCGTTTATATTTGTTTATATGATATTAATATATCTCAGCACCTATAGTGGTATCAGAGCCATCATATGATGTCATATGATCACCGTGTAGCGTAAAAATGGCTAAAAACGCGTGTTTTTTATGGATTCAAAGAGATAATTTTAAAACAGCCCTAGGGCTTATTTTTTGAAATTAATTCAACCCTTAAGGGTTCGTATGATTTGTGATTTTTGATCCCATGTCCATTTGTTATGCATACTTTAATTGGTTTTGTTATTGGGTACGTGTAAAAGGGCCTAAATCGCGTGCTTTGGAACAATTTTTGAATCGGTTTTAAATCAACCCCTTGGGCATTATTTTCTGAATTAATATGGTTCTTATAAGGTCTTTAATATAGTACCAAGTGATCCTTAAGCCATTGGTTACATGTAACAATTGGGGTTTTAATTCTAGTTAATTTATTTCTTTGATTCATTGGCTAACAAGTTATTTCTTGTTATTTACTTTGTTGCCATGGCAAATACATGCATGTTTGGTCATGAACTTAGCTAACAGCTTGTTAACACATGATATTATGATATTATTATGTTTCGTATGCAAAGCCGATGAAAACCTTGATCATTTGTGACTTGATTCGCTAGTATTCGCATTTAATTTTTAGTTTTGGGTTTGCCATTGTTTTGGCTCTTTTTGTATAATTTTAATCTTTGCTGTAGCCATTGTTTGGGAAAATTACAGTAGTTAGATGATAGGTAAAGTGTATTTAGTCATCAAAATTATTGTAAACGATGTTTGGATTCGAATGACGAAAGAGTTAAAGGCATAAAGTCAAAAAAAAAAATTGGGTAAAGGGCATAAAGTCAAATTCGGAGCTGCTAGAGTGACTTTCACTAAAAATGGATTTCCCAGAGTTCTGTATGGAGTTAGAAGCTCATTTTCAGGTTCACAACTCATAGGGCTACAACTTCATTAACTGGAGCTCAATTTGGGGATGACTCCTTCTAAGAGTTTCAAGCCCGTAAGTTAGCTGAAATTTTCTGGCATATTTAGGCATCATGTTCATTTAGGGTTTCACTTGCTCATGATAGGTCTTGGAGCAAGTGAGAGCCCTCCTTGTAGTTGTGTGGTTAACCCTTAGTTGACTTCTTGGTTCTCGTGATGGGTCATGAGACCAAGCATAGTTTTTTCATCGGTTGAGGCTTTGCATACTTATGGTTGTGTGTTTGTTTGCTTTTATATATGTTTGGAATGTATATAACTTGCAATTTTTTTATAAAACTAATGATAAAACACAAAACCATTTTTTTATAAACTAAATCTTTGATTTAGTTTAAAGTTTAAATATGATTTGAAACTAAATATATGTTTTTATTAATAACACTTAATTTGTTATGTTTGTTATTTATTTATGTATTATCCATATCTAATATTTATTTCACTTATGTTATATATTAGCATTTAAATGGACAACTTGACACACATAAAAATAAAACCATGATTAGACTTAAGTTAAAAATGCTTTTTAACTTGTGCTACGAATGATGAATGCATGCTTCCTCGTACATACGTTTTGATCACATATTCATCAAAATTTATACCCGTTACAAATTTAAGTCATGTCGTCCAATTGGTTGAGATCACTTGCAATTACTTTTCACACTGCGTGAGACGTAGGTGAATTGTAACTCAAGGTGATTATTCCCTATGCGTGAGACCTATATATATTTTCACATGTTCTCACATTGGATGACTTAATCGAGTTAAGCAGGTGAGACTGATTCAACGTCAAACGCCTGATATATATGGTTTCTATGTAGATGCTGAGGAGCATGAATTAGGGGATCTTAATGAACCCCCATAATTAAAAAGGTTTGATAATGCGGTTTGGTTGTAACCTGCACTAGTTTTACCAAATCCTTACCATAGCCGATGTGTGGTAGAATAGGCAAGACTCGATGGTTATTATCGTTCTCTAAGGGAATAGGTTGGGAAGGCTCGAACATAATATAACAGAGGTCTAAGGGTTGAGAGAAGATTATTTTTTGTATTTTATATTTTATAGAAAGCAAGTAAAATTCAGGTGTTAAGAGGTTGGTTTTGGTTTATTATGGCTAATTTAATGCACTAATCACATAAAGTCTAAAACTCTAGCGAGTTTTGGTGTATTGAACTTATATGTGTACAAGGCGCCGTATTTACTCTAATGCTGCTATCTACAGACACCTTAGTTGATAGGATTCTCATATGAATCCTAGATTGGCTTTAGATGTCACTGTCTTTGCGATGATTTTACACACGTCAAGTATTATTCCTTAGTCATATTAGATCGCATAGAGTATAGCAAAGACGCAAAACTTTCTGTCTAGTGATATTATTTATTCTCTGTGTACGAGTTGCAGCGTGCATCGAGTATGGTGGGAGTGGGTAGTAGAGGTAAGACTATTACTCAGCTCTCTTGCCTGCTAAGATAGTATGCATTACATGACATTAAAACACGCGATTAAGAGGTGATAAAATTAGCCATAAAGAATGTTTTGGTGGCGATGGTAGTGTGACTGGACACAGTTACCTGCAGGTATCTTCTTTTCGATACACTATCTTGCGTCCCTTACGGACGAGTGAGTGCCATTTAATATTTGCGTGGTTAGGAGTCTCTAGAGCTCTAGACTTGCACTTACGCGCGCCATTCCATAGCGAGCAATTATTTAGCGCGAGGATCTATGATTAGGTCGTAATGTGGTTAGTATAAGAGTATGATTCCAAGCAAGTTTGTAAAATGATAGTAATATTGATTGTGTCGACTTAACCAAAACTATATACGACTGTAGAAATCGTGCAGTTTGTGCGCCCGTCAGTTGAGATGAGTTTTGTAGTTTTTTTATACGATAGAAAAAAAAGGTTTTGGTAACTACATATCACATGTTTTTTTTTGTGGTTTTTTTGTGTTTTGGGTTGTTTGTTTGTGTTGGTGGTTGTTTTTGTGGGTTTTTGGGTGTTTGTTGTTTTAATATATTGAGGTTAAGTAGTGGGGATGCGATCGACTATAGACAGCGATGAAAGCGCGATTTAGACAATTTATAATACTTATGGTTTTTCGAGCGATCTATATGTTATGACTATTATTCTAATCTCTAAACGTCCTATGCTAAGCGCAGGAGTTGCATAGCCTAAAGAGCATATTGATGAGAGTGGAGAGTTTATATACTAGAGAGACTACGAAATTTTTAGATAAAACGGGTTTGGTGGTGACTAAAACCAATTCAAGACACTAAAATGCACGAAAAGAAAATTAACAGAAGATAAAAGAGCGGTCTATCCAAATATAATAAAACTGTATTAACCAATGTTAATCCAATCAGAACGTTAGTTTTTTATTTAGTGCAATGATTACTTATCTCGAGGCGGCATATCATTCTTAAGATTAAGGCGGTACTTCTTCCATAAACCCAGACACGTAGAATTCTGTCACAACTAAACACATCCGCATAAAGCATCCGTATTTTCTGATTATAATCTATCTTAGGGATTAAAGTAATGGTGATCTTGTTAAACCCTAGCTCATGGAGACTTTACCATAATTCAACATAAAAATGAAAATTATAATTAATACTCGAGAATAAAATAACGACCTGAAATTGACGGATTGTCACACCTTAACTACCAACGTCTTGTTCTTAACGGGTATATGCACTACCTTCTTGCCACATACGATAACGGCGTCTTGATCAACTAACCAATCCATCTCTATAACTCCGTCAAAAGTTCCTAGCTCAATGGGCATAAGGTCAATTTTAAATAAGTGGTTTAATAAGTTCAGGGTACATCCTCTTACGACAGTATTAGTACTAGCGACCCTTCCATCGGCTAATTCAACCTCATAACTAGTATCTAGTCTAACCGGATTAATGTTAATCAAGTGACTAAAACTAGTGTTCACGAAACTTTTGTCAGATCCTGAGTCAAATAACACAATAGCATATCGATTGTTGAGTAGAAACGTACCCGTAACCACATTAGGTCCTTGCTGCTTCTCAGTATATTTAATCACGTAAGCACGACCTCGAGCTTCCTCACTGGTTACGTGTGTAAGCACTAGTCAAATTTATATATGTATAGTATAAATCCCGTGATAATTCTTCCCAATTACTTCTCAAACAAGAGAAATAAAAGGGTAAAATCTCACTTAAAAAACACAATACGTATATTTTTAACCGGGAAGTATTTTCTTCTCGGGTCGTATCCCAACGAAGTCGTGAATTGAAATTCGGGAATAATTCGGATTCGAGTCAAGAATGAATAAAGGATTTTTGAATTTTGAATTACACTACAAATATAATAGCTCAATTAAACTATAGAAAATATTAAGAAAAAAAACTAAAAACAATTAACTAGCACGAAATTTTAATACACGAAAATTAAAAACGTGAGCTAAAACTGAAATTTAA
>BQNB010055468.1:0-39093 GCA_026074375.1 Tanacetum coccineum
GTGTCCGTGTTTGCTTGTTTTTTACTGTTTTCTTGTAAATTTTTATATATCCATACCTGCATACACAAAACACAAATACAAGCATATTTTTGCTATTTTTGGTCTGTTTTAGGTTTAATTGGGTTATTTAAGGTACAAACGGATATGTGTATTCTACACTTATCAGTGTGTGTGTGTGGTTCGGCAATAGGCAATCCACAAGGACCATGTGGTTCAAATTTTTTGATCAAGGTTCATGAATTAGGTCTTAAATTTGAATTTTTGTCAAAATGAGAAGTCATGTGATCAAATGGTCACATGTTCTAGTCAAATGGGGATACTTGTGCATGAAATGGACACTCTCATGTGTCACTTTCACACACATGCATGTTAAGTTCAAGAAAAGATGTCATTTATTTAGTTTCAAGACTTATGGTGCATTTGGCTTGGGTTTGGGCGTCTAATATATAGAGGGGGAGGGATATAAAAGAAATTTTTCACTTAAGAATATGAGATGGATGATAACTAAAGTTTACACGAAAAGATTTTGAGTTTTCGAGGTTCCGTTAGGTCAAAAACGCGAAAAACGCAATTTAAACGTTAAAGCGTAAAAATAAATACCGGGAGTGATCGTAAACTACGAAACACTTAGAAAAGATAAAATAACTCATATAATATCTAAACTTATCAAAATCCAAAGTCGAAACGCTTCCGATGACGTTTTTCAGATTTACGCGGGTTAACTTCCCGGTAAACTGCCGGATTTAAACGTAACGTATAAAAATCAAAGATAATGATCGGAAAAGTTTAAAATATTGACCGGAAATTTTTGGGGTATGACATTCTTCCCCCGTTAAAGAAGCTTTGTCCTCAAAGCTTTAGACGTGGACGAAGGGTTAACGAAAAGATGAGGGTACTTTTTCTTCATTTGGTCTTCGCGCTCCCAAGTAAACTCGGGCCCTCGTCTCAAATTCCAATGGATCTTCGAGATTGGAATGCGGCTCTGCTTCAGCCGTTTAACTTCTCGATCCATAATTTCAACTAGTTCCTCAATGAAATTAAGCTTGTCATCAATTTGGATCTCATCCAATGGAATAGCTAGTGGTTCGTCTACGAAACACTTCTTTAGGTTTGAAACATGAAAAGTGTTATGAACTCGGCTCAACTGCTATGGGAGTTCAAGTCGATACACAAGCGTTCCTACCCTATCAAGAATTTTGAAAGGTCTAATATAGCGAGGGTTCAACTTCCCCCGTTTGCCGAAACGTATCACCCCTTTCTGTACCTTTTGGTGTGTCAGAAATATCTGTGTGTATTTGGAGGAGTCAAAGAATTGTACCTTTTTGGTGTGTTAGAGGACCCCTATTTATAGGGGGTCTAATACTAGGGTTTCCTAGTATTTCGCCTACAATTGTAGTGGCCGGACTAGGACCCTTGTCGGGCAAGAGTCCGTGGTAATCGTGACCTGTGAATGTGGATCCCCTTCCGCAGACGTTAGTTGGTCCGCGGAGAGCCCACGAAAGTGGTTTATAACCGATCCGCGTCCGTAAAACTTAGATTCGAATTTATGTGAATTCAATACTTACACAATATGAACAATATAAATAAGTAAGAGTAAATAAAGGAACAAGAGATAAGAGTTGGAAAGATCAAACCACAACACAAGGATTTATAGTGGTTCGGTTACGAAGCTCCTCTTCGGCCTACTCCACTCCTCGAGCACCTAACTCGAGAGTTTTCTTCACTATGTCAACAAACTCCCTTATGGCGGAGAAACCCGTACACAACGTTGCTTACACCGATTTACGACACAAAGCTAAATGTCGAGTTCTAATCTTAGCTAGAACTAATCTATCATAACACAACTTCATGACTTCACAACTTTCACAACTTTCACAACTTCTTTACAACTTCAAGACTTTCTCACAACTTCACGACTTCACTTCACCATACTACTTATACCACAACTAACTAACACTACTTAGAAAGATCACCAAGATCTAACTATACTTACAACAATCACCAAAACATAACAACTGCACAACTTTACAAGATAAACAAATGATTTACAATTTATGATATGGATGCAACAAGATTGCAATATACACTTGGGGTGTAATACTTCTTTACTTGATGATGGAAGTATTCTTCTCTTGCACTTGAGGGATTAAGCTTGGATCACTTGGAAACAAAGCTTTATGATTAAACGATCAAAGGATTTTAGAGAGATGTGTGGGCTGTTTTAGAACAGAAAGAATAAGTGCAAAAGGTGAGAAAATTGTAGGGAAAAGTCCAGTATTTATAGGACAAACTGGGGAAGCATCTACCAAGGGCCGGTCCCCTTAAATAGGTGGGCGGTCCCCTTAATTTTAAGGGGGCCGGCCCTGTATTTAAGGGGGCCGCCCTAGACTGGGGCTTCCCCAGTTTGTCTTTTGTGTAGGAGGAATTTTCTGGAACTTTTCTAGCCGTTTTAGGTCCGAAAATTTGAATTTCAAAATTTGAATAAAACGTTTCTTTTAATTGTATAAAATGTTTTGTAATATTTATAAAAATGTTTACAACATTTTATAAAAGTGTGAGGTTGAATAAAAATTTCCTTTAATCATAAAATGCATTAAGCATTTATTTATTCATACCTTTAAGTGATATAATTTTCGAAATGAATGTTTACTACTAATTACTTGTTTACGTTTAATTTTACATTGAACATTTTTATTTTGTGATTATCAAAACGTAAAGATGTGGAAAATATTAATAATGTTTTTATGCATTATTTCTATCAACATATCCAACTTCTCCCATTCAAGCCTAATGTTCCATCAGCACGTTGCTCAAGCTTCTTAATCATACCACATAGATCTTCTGTTCCATAATTCTCCTCCTTTCTCGCCTCAACATGAGCTTCTAAGATCTGCACAGGGAGGTTCAGACCAATCGTCAAAACTAAAGCTCGAACTCGTAGTTGCTTAATCCATTCATTTCGGCTCAAGGCATCCGCCACCATGTTCGATTTTCCTGGATGATAACGAATCTCGCGGTCGTAGTCGCTCAACAGTTCCAACCATCTACGTTGTCTCATGTTCAACTCTTTATGATCTAGAATATGTTGCAAACTTTTATGATTTGTAAACACAACGCATTTCGTACCGTACAAATAATGTCTCTACATTTTGAGAGCAAACACTACAGCTCCAAGCTCTAAGTCGTGTGTATTGTAATTCTTCTCATTAATCTTAAGTTGGCGTGACGCGTAGGCTATGACCTTCTCCCTTTGCATCAAAATTGCGCCCAATCCTTTACGAGAAGCATCACAGTAAACCACAAAGTTTTACTACCTTCGGGTAAAGCTAAAATCAGTGCACTACACAACTTCTGCTTCAACAGTTGAAATGCAGCTTCTGCCTTTTCACTCCAATCAAACTTCACGTTCTTTTGAGTCAACTTCGTCATAGGTTTGGCAATTTTTGAGAAACCTTCAATAAAACGTCGGTAATAGCCAGCAAGACCTAGAAATTGACGAATCTCTGTCGGAGTCTTGGGCGATGCCCAATCCTTGATTGACTCAATCTTAGCTGGGTCCACGTGAATGCCTTCACTATCAATCACGTGAACAAGAAATTGTACCTTTGACAACCAAAATTCAAACTTCGAAAACTTGGCGTCCAATTCCCTCTTCTTAAGCAACTCCAGGATTAACTTAAGGTGTTTAGCGTGCTCTTCTTTGCTTTTGGAGTAGATCAAGATGTCATCAATAAAAACGATCACGAATTTATCTAAGTACGGTTTGCACACCCGATTCATCAGATCCATGAATACCGCCTGTGCGTTAGTCAGTCTAAATGGCATCACTAAAAACTTATAGTGACCGTAGTGTGTCCTAAATGCTATCTTTGGAATGTCTTCCTCTCGAACTCTGAGTTGGTGATAACCAGATCTCAGGTCGATCTTAGAGTAGACTCTTGATCCTTGCAACTGATCAAATAGGTCATCGATTCTCGGAAGTGGATATCGATTCTTCACAGTCAGCTTGTTCAGCTCACGGTAATTGATACACATCCGAAAAGATCCATCTTTCTTTTTGAAAAACAAGACCGGGGCTCCCTAGGGTGAGGAACTAGGTCTTATAAATCCCTTGTCAGAAAGTTCTTATGGCTGAGTAGACAATTCTTGCAGTTCTGACGGTGCTAACCTATACGGAGCTCGCGCCACAGGTACGTCACCAGGGACCAAGTCGATTTGGAATTCAACTTGTCGCGTAGGCGGTAATCCAGGCAAGTCTTCTGTAAAAACCTCTTGAAAGTCCCGTACAGTCGGCACGTCCTAATGTCGCTTCTCCTCCGACTCGTTCTCGGTTTCCTTCTTCGTCACTGGTGCCAGAAAAATTAGGCAACCTCTCTTAATATATTTTTGAGTCTTAGTGCATGATATAATGCTCAACTTCGACTTTTCTCCTTTACCGTCTCTATCACCTTGAACAATCAAAACTTTGTCTCCAAAGGGAATTCGCACAATCTTCTCATCAAAAATGATCACCGCATGATGGTTCGCTAACCAATCCATGCCGATGATGATGTCAAAACTACCAAGTTCTACTAGCATTAGGTTAATATTGAATGGGTGGCCTAATAATCCTAACGTACAGCCTCTAAGTATGGTATTAGTCTCAGAAATTCTCCCGTTGGCTAATTCGACATCATAGCTAACGTCTAAAGTATCGAGGGTTATATCAAGCAAGGTACTAAAAGTAGTCGACATGAAACTTCTATTGGCACTCAAATCAAATATCATAGAAGCATATTGGTTATTGAGAAGAAACGTACCCTTGACGACATTGGAATCAGGGTTAGCTTCTCCTCCACCCAGCACATATGCTTTTCCTCTTGCTTCACCAACACCATTCTTGTTTCCAGCCTTATTTCCATGGTTTTGATCTTTTAGCTTTGGTTAATCACTCATGTAGTGTCCTTGCCTTCCACACTCGAAACAAGTAAAAACTCTCTGATTCACTACTTGACCTCTCTGAGTAGAAGTAGTGGAATTTGTGATCTTACAATCCTGGGTTAAATGCCCAACCTTGTTGCACTTCCCACATCTCACAGTGCAAGGCCCTTCATGATGAAGCTTACATTTGTTACAGAGAGGCAACGGTCCATTATATGGTTTCTCTCATTGTTTCCAGCCGTATAAGCTCTTGCCATATTATGACGTCTAACATTTGGCCTTTTGAATGGTGGCTGCTGTCCACGGTTGTCTTTCTGATTGACCTCCAATCTCCTTTTGTTCTTAGCATTTGTCACAGCATATCCCTTCAACTTTTGGTCCATTAAGTTGTTAGCAATGCAAATAGCATCTTGCAGTCTTGTAGGTTCAGCAGCAATTAGATTCTCTTGGTTGTTATCGGGGAGTCCTCCAATGAATTTCTCAACCCTATCCTCCTCCTCTGGGACCATCTTGGTGCACATTATAGTTAACTCTTGAAATCTCTGAGTCTAAGTAGTCAAATCATTGTTCTTCACGGTCAGATTCCACAACTCAGATTCTATCTTTTGAATCTCATTTCTTGGGCAGTATACTTCAGTCATTAGCTTCATGAGCTCTCTCCATGACATGGAAAATGTAGCCTCAGTCCCAATAGTCTTCTTATGTGAGTTCCACCAAGTTAGTGCACTGTTTAACAGTGTGCAAGTAGCATACTTGACTTGGTATTTCTCTAGATAATTGCTGATATGGAACACTGTTTCCATCTTCTCAAACCACCTTATCAACCCGACAACTCCTTCCATTCCCTTAAAGTTGAGTGGTTGACACTTCATGAAGTCCTGATATGTGCATTCTCTAGCAACAGGTCTATCACCTCTATCATTCTCGTTTAGATTTCTATTTCTACCATTTCCATTATCGTCGTCACTGCCGTTCTGGCTTTGATTCTCAGCCTCGAGAGCAGTGGCGGCACAGGTCGCCTCATGAGCAGCCAACGCTTCCTCCATACGTCAGTTATCAAGTTCTTCAATTGCTTCAGGGGTCATACCAGAGCGAGTGATGGTCATTGTTCTATGTCACAAGACATAACGAACGATGAGATTCGATACAAGATATAGCCATTATAAATGGTAAATAGGGTTTCTATAGGAAAATACAATAGAACATGTTTTGCCAGAACAAGTAAATAACAATATAGATGAATACGCGAGAGAATCAAAACAAGCTTTTCATTTCATGAATAAAGGCATAATTTCGGTTACAAAACCAATCCAAGATGAGGTACATGATTTATGATTATTTTCTACTGCCAACATCTAGACCTAACCATCAGTCTAATGTCCTACATGATCATGGTACTACTAGTCTAAGGGCGAAAACCCAAATGTCTCTCAACATACGACTCCAACTTCTTAAGTCTCCTCCGAGTATCATCACGATCCCTACAAACCTGATGAAACTCCTCCTGTGATAGTGTCATGTGCCAACGAAGACTGTCAATCCGATCTCTCTTTATACTCAACATGGCTCAAACCTTTAGGTAATCCAGTCTTAAACTCCCAATCCTCTCAACCAAACTAGCTCGCTCTCCACTAGCTACCAACTAACTAGTCTCCAACTATCTCTAAGTAGTCTCAATCTCAGTAATCCTATCAATACGAACCTTTGATATGTAGTGAACTATATCATAAATGGTATCCTCAAGATCAAGAATACCTCCTCTAGAGGACTCAGAACTATCACCAATAGCCAATGGATCTACAGCGATCTCTCTCGTGTCTGCCGCACTAGCCTCTGCCTCAAACTCCTCATCATCCTCCCTAACATCACTAGCAGCAATCTTAAATCCCATACATACACCATCCTCAGGGTGAGCTACAACTCCATCACTAATAGCTACATCTGCAACATCCTCTGCATCATAAGTATCCACCTCCATATGCTCATTTCCGCTATCCTTTGGTAAGTATGAATCTTTAAACCTCTTGCGAGGTGGTAAAAGATCAGCAGGAGTAGGGGCTATCAACCTCGAAACATAAGTAGGTGATGGTATCGAAGTAGCAGGGGACCTACATCTCTTGCGAGATTGCCTAGAAGAAGGTGAAGATGAATCTAATGACCTCTTAGAAGATGAACCTAAGAATGACTCCGATGTAGTCAGTAGGTAAGGGGTAGACAATGGTGCAGACCTCTAATGTCTAAAAGCCTCACTATGTCATGGAGTCCTAGCAAGTGATCGATGAACAAATCTCTGTTGTGTAGATGAATCAGCATTGGTGGTGTATGTTCGGATAAAGAATGATCTGAAGATGAACTAGAAGAAGATGAGTCTGGTGAAGAATGATGATCTGATGAATGATGAGATACACGTCTCTATGCAAGTCTACGAGCAGGAACATGTCTAACTCTCTTCCTCGCAGTCAACAACTTACGCGGCCCATTGAGGTAGGTGTGATAAGGTCGACCGAAGGGAATAGCCTCACCGGGTGGGACAAGAATCGCTGACCGTCGACGAATCCTAGGTGAGGCAACAACAGGTGCAAGGGGAAACTCTGATAATGGTGCAAGAGTATCATGAGATGACGATACGGGTCTCTACTCAGCAGGCTCGGACTCACCGTCCGCCTCCGAGTCATCAGAACACAAAAAGGGTGAAACCAATGGCAAATCTGGTGCTGGAGGTAAAGAACCCTCTGATGGATCAGAATCAGAAGAAGATGAATAATCCACTAAATCAAGTACCTCAGTAGGTGAGATGACTGGAACTGTCCCCACCTCCGGTGCAACTATAGGGTCAGCAAGAACAATAGGAACCTCCGGGATAATATGTAACACCCCCAAATAGGGTCGCAGCAGAATAATGTGTCTGGGAGCGTTACTTCTTAGATCAATAGCACAAGATATGAGAACTCTAAAAGAGTCGTTTAAAATACGATACATTGAATTTATTGAAATTTTTTGATACAAAGCACAACGGCTTAAATTGTTCAACATTTGCTAACAAATATTTTAGATCATAACAAATATCTCAAGATGTAATGACTCTAAATCTTTTATGCATGACTCCCTAAAAGAGTATCCCCAATGTATCCTGAGCACCTCGTGCCTCATAGACCTGAGAAAACATGCTTTAAAACGTCAACATAAAGTTGGTGAATTCATAGGTTTATGTAAATATAATGTAGGACCGCAAGATTTCCCCGTGATTATGCAACCTGTACACCCATCACAAAATGTATTTACATTTCCCTAAGTTCATGACACTGAAGCTCGACATGTATGAATGCAATATAAATATTGCCACATTGCCCGTGATGATGTTCAACCCAAAACATCCTAAATCCGACATGGTATACATCCGTTGGTTCACTCTGTGACACCAATGAGAGCTACTCACCCGAATGGGGATGTCAATCCTAAATAGATCTATTTATAACATTCGCGCTCATAACAAGTAATTGACAGTTCATGATAATTGGCTCAGATGGGTTATCACTACTTAGGCAAACACGTAATCATGATAAAATGTACACTTGCGTCCAATTTGTAAAACAATGCATGTATCTCACCCTAAAAGATGTAAATCATTAATATAGTAAAACACGGGGCTATAAACTCGCCGTAAGTGAATGATATGATTATATAAATCAAATAAGTAAATCGTCTCGGCAATCCGAATGCAACCTAATTAATTGTATGTCGTAGGAGTATAATGTATTTTATATAAATAAAATATCACATGTTATATAGTTACACCATCACCTAATAGTTCTTGTTTAATTTTAAAAGTTGAAATGATATTTAAATCGTATTTGTTAAATCAATGTCTAAGTATTTGTATTAAAAATAAAAAGGTAAATAATATGAAAATCATCCATTAGGCTTGAAAATTCATCTTTTAGGTAAATAATATCAAAATCATCGATTTCGTTTATAAAATCATCCTTCAGGTAAATGATATCAATATCATCAGTTAGGTTTGAAATGTCATCTTTCAGGTATATAATATCAAAATCATCGATTAGGTTTGTAATTCAAATTAAATAGGTTTATAAACTTTAACATGTTTTATATATTACAAATCCTATAATATCACTAATATAATGTAATTGGTATATTTTTTAAGTCCACTAATTATTGTCCATCATTTTATGACCAAGATAAAGTGTCCTCATAATATTTATACATAAACTTTGTGAATAAAACTTTCAACACAAGTTAATTTATAACTAAACATATAAATTATTTAACACTTATATAAAGTGTGTACTTTCATTTTAAATATTATTTCATAACATGTGTATATAAATTCGAATCTCATGATGTTACAATGTTTCTTAAATCATAAAAAAAACAACCTAGGTGGTGAATAACATGTAAAACAAATATGTAAACATATGTAAAAGAATAATGAAAATGTTTAGGGTTTAAATGAACCTTGAAGATGTGTAGGATGATGAACACAAGCTTACACTTAAGCTTAAACCCAATAAACTAAACCCAAGATCAAAACCCTAATGAAAACCCTAGAAATCTTCTTGCTTCAAACTCTTGTTAATCCAAAACCCAAGCTTCCAATACTCTTGAATGGGCTTAGATATACTTAATATCAAAGCTTAAACACTTGGAATACTTTGTAAAATAAAAACTTATGAAAACTCTAGCTATAAAATGTGAGCCGTAAGTTGGGTTTAGGAAAACAAGAAAGAGTTTTAGTGTTTGCTTGATAGGGAAAATGTGTGCTAAAATAAACCTAGGACTTACTTTATATAACAAGGGTTGGTTACTACATCCTTAAACTAACCAAGGTTAGCTAGTATAGTTAATGGTACAATTTGTAAGAGACTTATCCTCCTATCTAGGTAAATGGACGCATGAGATTAGTGGGGAGGTACTAGTGATCTGCCAATCTTTAGAAATATGTGTAATGTAAGGTACTTGTGAATGGTTAAGTTTTATTAAGTGTGCAATATGTATACCCGGCCCCATGGCTTATTTTGAGAGTAATTGAGTTAATTGTTTTTGTATAGTAGGTATAATTATGGGTATTTGTTTGAGTATAGATAGGTATAGGTGCTTCTAGGAATGCCTAAATGTAATTTATTGTGAAACGTAAGCGTTTTACTTAACCAATAAAAATAAAATAGGAAAAGTTATAAATTATACTCTTAATAATTATATAACACTTGTTTGACGTAAACTTTTATTTGTTTGGTGTCCGTTTACGTTGAATGTTGATTTTTAGTTTACGGTATTTAACTATAGGATAATAATTAAAAGCGAACATGTAAAACTCTAAAAATAAATAATGATAATAATTGAGTCGGGAAATGACCTACAAATGAGAAATGTTACAGTCTCCACCCGTTAGAAGAGCCTTGTCCTCAAGGCTCAAGTCGCGACACTTGACGTAGGTACGGGTTTAGTAAAGAGATGTAGATACTTCTTTTGAAATTGGTCTTCACGTTCCCATGTGAACTCAAGACCTCTCCTTGAGTTCTATCGAACCTTGACAATTTGGATACGGCTTTGCTTCAACCATTTGACCTCTCGATCCATGATCTCTACGGGTTCCTCCATAAAACGGAGCTTGTCATTAACATGAAGTCCTTCCAATGGGACGGCTAATGGTTCGTCGGAATAACATTTCTTCATGTTGGATACATGAAATGTATTGTGAACCCTGCTCAACTCTTGAGGAAGCTCAAGCTTGTAAGCAATGGATCCAACCTTTTCCAGCACCTTAAAAGGTCCAACATATCTAAGGTTTAACTTCCCTTGTTTGCTAAAATGTACGACCCCTTTCCAAGGTGAAACTTTAAGCATAACTCTATCCTCAACTTGAGACTCTATCGGCTTACGCTTTAAATCGGCGTAACTCTTTTGTCGATCATGAGTAGCTTGAATTCTTTGTTTGATCTGGATGACCTTCTCGGTTGTCTCTTGAACTATTTCTGGACCGGTGAGTTGAACTTCTCCAACCTCAGCCCAACAAACAGGTGAACAACACTTTTGACCGTAAAGTGCCTCGAATGGTGCAACCTTCGTGCTAGCGTTATAACTGTTGTTGTAAGAAAACTTAACTAGTGGCAAATGTTTAACCCATTCATTTCCAAAGTCGATCACACAAGCAAGTAGTATATCCTCGAGAGTTTGGATAGTCCTCTCGCATTGTCCGTCAGTTTGCGGATGGTATGAAGTATTCATATCCAAGCTAGTACCCAAAGCCTTCTGAAGTGATCTCTAGAAATTTGATGCGAATCTAGGGTCACGATCATAAATGATTGAGACAGGTATTCCATGCCTCGTGACTACTTCCTTTAGGTACATTCTCGCCAATCTCTCCATGGAATCAGTTTCTCCCATTGGCGTAAAGGTTGCAGACTTAGTAAGCTCGGTATACACACAACAAAGTGTTGTCATGTCCTCTGTGACAACATAGGGAAGCTTTGTGACAAATCCATAGGTGACATTGTCCACTCCATAGAGGTATCTCGGGGTTGTTACAAACAATCCGATGGTCTTTGGTGTTCAGTCTTGACCCTAGCATACGTCAAACATTTGCTAACATAGGTGGCGATTTCAGCCTTCATATTGGGCCACCAATATAGCTTTTTTATGTCTTGATACATTTTGTCAGAACCTGGATGGATAGAGTATTTTGATTTGTGGGACTCGTGCATGATCACAGTCCTTAAATCACCATAACATGGAAACCAACTCCTACATTAAGTTAGATTTCCGTTCAACACGGTGGGTTCAACTTTTCCTTCGGTATATCCTTCCTTGATCATACCTCCTACGTCTTCCTTCATGATGTTCTCTGGTTTCTGTGCTTCTATTTGAGCTTCCAAAATTTGTTTTTGTGGCGATCCAAACCAATAGTCATGACTAAGGCTCGAACCCGTAATGGCTTAATCCGTTCTTTACGGCTTTAAGGCATCGGTCACTATGTTTGCTTTCCCCGGGTGATAAACGAAATTTCACAATCGTATCATTGAGCAACTCTAACAACGACGTTGCGCATGTTCAACTCCTTTTGGTCAAGTATGTGCGATAAACTTCTTATGATCAGTGACACCGTTACCGCTTGGTCTCCGTTCAAGTAGTCGTCTCAAAATCTTTAGAGCAAAACCACTGCACCAAGTTCAAATTCATGAGTAGTTAATTTTTCTCATGAATCTTCAACTGTCGTGATGCGTAAGGCAATCACTTCTCGTTTTGCATCCAAACCGTACCAACTCCTTTATGCGATGCATCGCAATAAAAAATGAAGTTCTCAGCTCCTTGAGGGGGAGCTAAGATAGGTGCGTTACACAACTTATTCTTCAATGTCTGAAAAGTTGCTTCTTGCTTGTCACCCCATTCAAAGGCGGTTTTCTTTTGCACGAGCTTGGTCATTGGCTTAGCAATTTTCGAAAATCCTTCGGAAGAATCTTACCGATGATAACTGGCAAGACTAAAATTTGGCAGTAATCTCTGTATGGTCTTGGGTCTGATGCCCTTTTCTTTTATGGATTTCGATCATGGCGGGATCCTACAGTGAATGCTTGACTATCAATCAAGTGGAAAATTGACCATTGGGAATTATAACTCACATTTAGAGGATTTAGCATTAAATTCTTCTTTTCTTAAGCAATTCCTGCAATTGCCTTCAAATGTTCTTTTTGTTCTTTCTTGTTCTTTGAATAAAGTAGTATATTCATCAGTAAAGACAATTACAAAAACTTATCAAAATTCCGGTTTGCTCACCGTATTCATGGAGATTTCTAAATACCGCCGGTGCGTTCGTCAAACCGAATGGCATAACTTGGAACTCGTAATGACCATACCGAGTCTCGATTCCGTCTTTGGAATATCTTCTTTCCGCGTACCTTGAAGCTGATGATAAAGATGATAACCCGATCGCAAGTCTATCTTAGAATAAACACTGGATCCTTGTAGTTGATCAAATAAATCGTCGATACTTAGGAGTGGATAATGATTCTTCATAGTTAACTTGTTTAATTCTCGATAGTCGATGCACATTCGAAATGACCCATCCTTCTTTTTGACAAACAAGATCGGAGCTCCCCAAGGTGAGGAACTAGGTCTTATAAAGCCCTTGTCGGATAGTTCTTGCAATTGCTCTGACAACTCTTTCATTTTGGAAGGAGCTAATCAATAAGGTACTCGTGCTACAGGTGCAGCACCAGGCATCAAATCGACTTAGAATTCCACTTGTCGAGTTGGTGGAAGACCCGACAATTCTTCAGGAAATACTTTAGGAAAATCTCGAACGATTGGTACGTCCTCAAGTCGCTTCTCCCCTGACTTGTCTTTAGTCTCCTTTATAGTAACATGTGCCAGAAAGACATGATGTCCTTTCAACAAATATTTCTGAGTTTTGGTGTATGAAATGATGTTCAAACGAGTCTTGTTTCCCTGATTGCTTCCGTCACCATGGACAATTAAGGTTTTACTTCCTCATGGAATACGAACGATCTTCTTGACATAAGCTATTATGGCATGATATATTGACAACCAATCCATACCAATTATGACGTCAAAACTTCTAAGTTCTACGGGCATCAGGTCGATGTTGAACGGATGATTTAGTAAATTCTCTAATGGCGAGCAAATTTGATAGTGAATTGTCCTAAGGCGACTAGTGATGTGTCTCAGATTTTCGGCTTAGGATTTGCTATAAGATGATGTCAACTTTATAGTAAGATGGAGTGAAGGTATGCTTAGTTGCTATGGTTACTAAATCGATTTCCAGAAGTAATCACGTTTTATGAATACGGACACAGTACATGATATAAGTAGGAAATTATTTTCTTACCAAGAAGTTTTTAGAGTGACTACTCTTAGCACGGCATGGTACTTTCCTGAATTATACATAGTTGATCAGGCCATGTATAATTGAGGACTAACGATGCATTGCTCATTTTTGTCAAAATAGCGTTATGATTTCATGATATTTGAGAGAGTAGGTTGCCCAATTAATTTAGGGAATTAAAGTAAATTTGATGAAATTTTCACAACACATTAATTTGATAGATAATTTGAAATCATTCGTATAATGGAAATTTAAGAGAAACACAACAAGAACTCCTAAGGAGATAAAGTTTAAAATAGTTCCAACTTAGGGTTTACTAGGAAAGCGAGACAACTTTCTCTTTTAAGTGTCGATCTCATCCTTAATGTTGTTAAGGTCTTGTTCGGTTTCTCCTCCTCCAAAGTCATGCACCACTCCACGTGTTCCAGTACCTCCAGTTTGGTTTTCATGGTTTTGGTTCTTTCACTTCGGGCAGTCATTCTTGTAGTTCCCTTGATTCCCACATTCATAGCAAGTAGCCTTCTGACTTGCCCTAGTGCCCCTTTGGTTGTTAGCAGTATTGGCATTTGTAGAACTCCTATAATCACCGGCCAGATGGCCAACTCTGTTGCACTTGTGGCATCTGGGAGCACATGGACCATTATGGTGATAGTTGCATTTAGAACACAATAGCTTAGATCCGCTGTAATGTTTCTTCTCCCCGTGCCCTGCAATGTAAGCTCTGCCAGTATTTTGCCTCTTGTTCGGATGTTGTTGGTTCTGATTGTTCTTAGAAGTGTTATCCAACTTCCACTTGTTCTCAGCCTGACGTTTAGCAGGAGTGCTGATCTTTTTGTCCATTAGTTTGGTTACAAATTCAATTACATCTTGCATTGTCTTAGGCTTAGATGCCCTCACCTATCTATGGATCATGTCCGCATGTTTCTGAAACTTCACTATTGGACACTTACTCTTGTAGTGTCTCAGACTTCCACACTCAAAATAGGTGTGGGTTCGTTGATTCCTAGTAGTAGCAGGTGTTTTACAATTTTGGATTATGTGGCCAACCTTCTTGCAATTTCTGCACTTTACAGTGCACGGTCTATTATGGTAAAATTTGCACCGGTTGCACAGAGGTAGAGATCCAGCATATGCTTTCTTGCTGATTGGCCTAGTAGTGTGCGCTCTAGGCACCTTATGCCCTTTGTTTTGTTGGCTTGAGCTTCCATTGTGGTTACCCTCCCACTTCCTCTTGTTCCTAGCATTCTCTGCTACCTTGTCTTCTTGTCATTCGGTCTGGCTCATTGACTTGCAGGCCATGTTGGTTTTTGTCTTATAAATAGCAATAGCCTCAATAGTATTAGCCACTCGCTAGGCTACAACCCGCTTAATTTCCTCAACACTCATCCCTTGATTAACAGTTGTCATCGTTTCCTAAAAATCACAGGGAATAAAATGTATATGAAGTTTCATCCAAGGATAAATCATGACACTTCATGATTACAACATATATGTAAGGTGAGACGACGTCATGTAGAGATATAAGATAACAGCAACCATGGCATAAATAAATCCACATCATACAGTAGCATGATCATAACCAACAGCGTAGGTTAATACTTAATACATCGTTTTACCTGAGTAAAAGAGTACAAGCTTTTCATTAATGCTACCAACCGAGTATTACTCAAGTTTAGTAGGATATAATACAAAATGAGCTACACTGACAAATCTATTTATCTATGGGCCAAGGTGCCTCTCAAGATTCTAGATGCTAGACTCTTATGTTATCTTTAAGTAACTTAATATTCTCTGGTGGTGGTGGTAATTATGAAGGTAGTGCAACAGCAAACTCAGTAATGCATGCCTTAGCAGATTGTGATCGTGGAGTATGGTGTTAAATAGACATCCGTACTATACAGGATTTAGTCTTAGAAAACAAAATGATATGGTATGGAAAGGTGGGTGGTGTAGAAGCGGACTCATCAGTCTTAATTGCCTTTGTATCCTTAGCTTGAGGGGACAAGATCATATATAAGTATAACAGAAGGGTTGGCCGGGCTAGGTGCTCCTCTTCCTCCTCGTCCTCCTCATCCTTCACAACATCATCATCATCGTCGTCATCATCAGATGACTCATTATCATCATTGTCTCCTCCGTCGACAGGATGGTCAGCAGGATCCTCCTCAGGGTCCTCCTCATCCTCCTCCGGATCAAAGTCAGCAATGTAGCCCGGTGATAGGGCTGTAGGTGAGGCATCTGCAGGTAGAGGCTGATCCTCTATTGGTGCCTCTAGCTCCTCATCAGAAGCTCACTGGAATCTCCATGGCTCGAAATTAATATAGACAGACGTGTAGGTAACCGTCGATGGTGAAAACATGACTGCTTGCAACGAGCAAAACTTAACTTATATAAGTATATTATATAAGACCGGTATGGTAAATATGAATATGCGCTCATGGCATAAATGAATGATGGTAAGATATCATATTCGATAGCTTAATGTTTAGGTAGCGTTTAGGACCTACGAGCTTATAGTGCTACCTTGCCTAAAGAAATGTTCCCCTATTTATATAAATAACCCTTATATAAATAATTGTAGAGTATGTGCGAAAGAATGCAAACTCATCTTTGTATATATACATAAGACCCTCATAGTAACGTACGTACTATAATATGAACACATATATGAATCATGTAAGCATCTAGTAAAACTAACTAATGCAAACAACTAGTGTATGTATGTCCCGTTAAAACCCCTTTGTATGAATGCAATGTTTGAAAATGGTTATAGTCCAGCAAAAACATTTGACCTGGTTCTTTATAACCTTGGCTCTGATACCAATCTGTAACACCCCCAAATAGGGTCTTAGCGGAATAATGTGTCCGGGAGCGTTACTTCATAGATCAATAGCACAAGATATGAGAACGACCTCTAAAGGAGTCGTTTAAAAATACGATACATTAGATTTATTGAAATTGTTTGATACAAAACACAACGGCTTAAATTGTTCAACATTTGATGACAAGTATTTTAAATCAAAACAAATATCCCTAGATGTAATGACTCCAAATCTTTTATGTATGAGTCCCAAAAGAGTATCCCCAATGTATCCTTAGCACCCCGTGCCTCATTGAGCTAAGAAAACATGCTTTAAAATATCAACATAAAGTTGGTGAATTCATAGGTTTATGTAAATATAATGTAGGACCGCAAGATTTCCCCGTGATTATGCAACCTATACACCCATCACAAAATGTATTTACGTTTCCCTAAGTTCATGACACTGAAGCTCGACATGTATGAATGCAATAAAAATATTGCCACATCGCCTGTGATGATGTTCAACCCTAAACATCCCAAATCCGACATGGTATATATATGTTGGTTTACTCCGTGACACCAGTGAGAGCTACTCACCCGGATGGGGATGTCAGTCCCAAATAGATCTATTTATAACATTTACGCTCACACAAAGTAATTGACAGTTCATGATAATGGGCACAGTAGGTTATCGTTACTTAGGCAAACACGTAATCATGATAAAATGTACACTTGCGTCCAATTTATAAAACAATGCATGTTTCTCACCCCAAAAGTTATAAATCATTGATATAGTAAAACATGGGGCTATGAACTCACCTTAGTAAGTAGCCCTCCGTGAATGGTAATATACCCAAGTATGGTAAGTGAATCGCACCGTCAAATACAAGGGTCCTAGCTTCTTGAACGTGTGTGTCATGTAGTCGTGTGGAAACTCGACTTGTATACCCCAAGCCTTAGTTTAAACCGAATCTTTCTTGCTTTCAAACCCTTAAATGTATAACCTTAGCTTATAGATTACTAGATTATACCTTAGAACTCTTTGGTTGTGAGTTGTGGTGTCGTGTTCGTGGATTTGTATCTCGGCTGTGGTGACCCGAACGAAGAGAGCAACAAGGGTGGTTTTTGCTAGTGTGCCTTTAAGTGTGTGATTATGTAAACACTCTTGGTTGTAATCCTTCCTATTTATAGAGAAAATATCTTTATACCACTTTCTAAAACCATGTCTCCTTTGCTAGAGAAGTGTAGTAGTTTAAGTACATGTTTATGTGGTTTTTAGGGTAGTTTAGGCTTGCTTAAGTACAAGTATTAATGAATTGGGTGATGTACAAGATTATGCAAGATTTTTCCATGTTGGTTTGTGTGGGTGATGATTTGCTAAAGGGAGGGAAACACAAGATACAAATCTTGTGTAAGACTTGTTAAGTACATGTCTTAATTAATTCTAGGTTGTACAAGATTTAGCCAAGATTTATATGTATTACCCAATGGTCCTTGTGCCGTGTGAAGTGAAAGAAAAAACAAGGCAAAGTGTGTTTGAGTTTAAGGTTTCCTTAACCTTAAACTAACTAAATATATATCCTTAAACTAACTATAGTAAACTAGGGGTTAAGGGTACATGTTGTAAGAGCTTGTAAGATTTTGTAAGAGATCCTCCTAATCCCATGACCCTTGGACGCCTAGGATTATGTTTAGGGTACTAATGATTTGACAATTTCTAGTTATATGGGATAATGGTGTACTTAAGGAGTTAAGGTGGTTAATAACCATAGTATACAAGGTTTGTCTCATGCTAATGTTATCACATATCATGCTTGGCCCTTGTAGGCTTAGTGACACAAAAACTGTATATTTTTTGTATTTAGGGCGTAAAAGTGGGTATTGGTTTGAGTATAGATAGGTATAGGTACTTCCGGGTACGCCTAAATATATTTTTATTGCGAAACGTAAACGCTTTACGTAGCCAATAAAAATAAAATGTGAAAACTTATAAATTATACTCCAAATAATTATATGACACTTGTTTGACGTGAACTTTTATTAGTTTGATGTCCGTTTACGTTGAATGATAGTTTTTAGTTTACGCGATTTAACTATGTGATTATAATTAAAAGCGAACGAGTAAAACTCTAAAAATAAATAGTGGTAATAATTGAGTCGGGAAATGACCTGAAAATGTGAAATGTTACAAGCAGGGTGACGGTTGGTCTTGCGTTCAAAGTGGCTTCCAAGAGCAACATGGACTGTGTTTGTGCAAAGGTTGGAGGTAGGTCTCGGTGACGAATGACACTTGCTACACCTTCATACTTATCACTTAGATCGTTGATGACATAAGTGACAAGATTTTTCTCATCGATCGGCGAGTCGATGTTAGCCAAGAGATAGTCTATACGGTTGATCTTGTGACAGTATTCCGTGATAGTGAGGGATCCGAGTTCTATGGTACGGAGATCATTGTCAAGCTGCATGGCCCGAGCAGATTTGTTGACATGAAAGACATTTTTAAGGTTCTTCCAAACGTCACTTGCACGAACGTTTTTCTTGAGAACACGTTGGAGAAGAGGCTTACTGATGGTACCAAAAATCCACAGCTTTACGAGAGAGTCAAGTTTTTCCCATTCTTCGGTACCCTGGTCCGCACTCGAGGACGTGACGTCGATGAAGTTAAGGACACCAAAACTCTTACCGTGAAGGGTGAAGAGTTCAGACCACAAGTCGTAGTTCAACTCGTTGAGATCTAGAACAATGGGAATGTGGGTTTTGGTATTTGTGATACCAAAGAGTTTTTCATTGGTGGCTTGGGTTTTTGGTGTAGTAGGGTCGTCGCCAGCCATGGGATCAGAATAGGGAGGGAGGCATGGGCAGAAAGATAGAAAGGAGCGTATGAGAGGAGAGATTTTGGAAAGGAACGTATGATTGGAGAGATTTTAAGGAGTTTGTTATGGTTATCAGAATAAAGGCTCTGGTACCATATTATAAGATATTTAGGCTTTGAATGTGTGATTTCTCATTAAACATATCAACCTATATATACTAGTAACGTACTAGAGTTCTCACAATATATATGGGCCGAGCCCTACATAAAATACAACATGGGCTGAGCTAATATGACCACTAATATAGACATGTTAATCAATGCAATATATAAACACTACAAGAATATTGATCACCTTAAATGCAAATATCAAAATAAATATATTTCAAAAAAGCGGTCGTTATAGGATTAGTCGGCTCGCAATATAAAGTCAGAAAACAAAAACTAAAAAAAAAAGAAAAAAAATCATTCCCGATATGCAATTACTCCTTCCGTTCTAATTTATTAGTCCGCTTTTGACTTTTTGAAGTTTTTATTTTCTAACTTTGATCATAAATATTTTTGTTTGTGTTACTTGGTAAATATTATATTAATGAAAATATATTTAAAACATAATACATTCATATATTTTACATCAAGTATTATATAAAAATAATAATCAAAGTCAAAGTAAAAAAAAAACTTTAAAAGTCTAAAGTGAACTAATAAAGTAAGATGGATGGAATATTTCTGTAACTTTGTGCGTTGCTCATTTTTTTAATCAAGTTTTGCTCTTTGACATTGACTAACTCGAGTTTGCTATTGGACTCTCTGTATTGGGTCGAGCCGATTAATGTTGAATAGTGGACAATATATAGTGGGCTGTTGGACCCATAGTATTTATTGAATTGAACCTTGCTGCTTCCGATATTTCTTTCTTTTAAAAGTTTTATGATTACATTCCAGAAAGATATACACAAACTACTAGCTATCATACAATCTTACATAATACGAATATCGACTTCTTTCTATTAGCGGATAATTAGGCCCAAGTCCGGTTTTTGGGTTTAGGGTATTTAGGATTTGGGGTATTTTGGATTTCACCTAGGTGGCTACGTTAAGCCGTCTTCCCTAAACCACCCCGTCAAACCATAAATATCCTAAACCCACAAACCGGGCTTGGGCCTAATTATCCGCTAATACTTTCTTGGTTGCTAACTACTTACATGCCGATAAACTAAAGGTAATTATTAAGTGATGCATTTATACCTCACTACAAAGAAGAATAAGGATAAGCTATGTCTTATTTTACCCTTGTAATTTGTGACATTGACATCACACAGTAATGCATCCTCAAAAATATATTTATATGAAATGATGCCAATCTGAATACAAAGTAATTTTGGTGAAATGACTTACCTTCCTAAATATCTTCCTTTTTTTTATCCTACTAAAAATCTAACAAGTCATCACTTAATAGAGCATCACAAAGTGGTCCAAAATAAGGTTTGAGTGCAACCCAAACTACAGCATTTATGCGTTCTTATTGAGTGAGGCATTTATACCTGTTTTGGTTCACAACATTAATTTGTCAACTCCTATAACATCCACCACTTATTTGTATAGGCCATCATTAAAAAAAATTGTTGGTCTTTTTGAATTCAATTATATGTTTCTCATGTCCTCAAGTATTAAAGACATCATTAACACAAACAAAAGTTTGGGTAATCATGATTTTTGATCTTTTGGCTAACTAATTTACGAGGGTTTAAACCCACTGACACACACACTCCCTTTTCACAAGGTTGGCGTGGCCACTAAAAGGTTGTTTGCACCTAGCGGGAATTGAACTTAAGACCTTACACATTTTAGAGTGATAGTCGCAAGCACTTTTGCCACTAGGTCACCCTTGAATGGTTAAGCCACTATATTTTATTAAATACCAACTAGATGAGTCATGAAATTCACATGTATTTAAAAAGAAAGTAATAAAAAATGCATCACGTTGGTAACCAAGTGAATAATTTTATGGTTCTTGTTTGAATCAGTATTTCGATCATTCGATGGACTATATGTGCAGAGGCAGAGCTAGTAGGATAATTAGTGGATACTGAGACACTTGTAATCAACACATTTTATTAGTAGTTAATTAGATTAAATGTTGTTTTCTTACTAGTTTCTTACATTTAGCTCTCTTACTTTATAGGTCGGTCCTTTTAACTAAAAATGTTGGCTCCACTTGTGTTCATGTGATTCTTAATTAATCCATTGTTTGGTACAATATTTTGAAGTGAAAGTCTATTTCGAAAAAATCAGTATATTAGGGTTGTCAATCAGATACTTATCATTTAAACATCGTTTTCTTACAATTAATGATCCGGTTGATCATCAATACACATAAATTAATACCTTGAACAAAAGGATACATTAGCTAAGATGATGTTTGAATTCAACTAATGACTTAATATGAAGAAAAAAAAATTTGAATTCATCAAGTCATATAAAAACTGTTTTTTTATAACTTAATAGAGAAAGACGACTTAAAATATTAAGTAATAAAACTGAGAGTGTCTGCGTTAAACCATCTCTTAATTAAACATGACTTAATAAAATATTTTAACAAACAAGCCCTAAGTCACATAAAATAACCAATAGATAGCTTTAGAATCTCACCTACAATTAAATATAACAAAGTGGACGAATGTAAGAAATTTCAAAGATGAAAACTGGAGAAAAACAAAATTACCAACAATTCCTCAATGTCGATTTCAGTTTCAAAATGCAAGAGAAACACGAATTTGGACAAGTGTTCTGGGTGGTCATTTTTCGCTTCAATAGCGACTGCTTTATATAATGTTCAAACGCATAAAGATGAGGACGTAATTTAAGAAAGAATTAATACATATCAACCTAAATTACCAATTAAACCACCAATAAAGGAATGCTTTCGAAAATATTGTAAGGTATTAAGATTTTGTAAACATAAGAGGTAGGATTATCATTACTGACCAAAAAAAAATCACATAATTAATTGAATTTTGTTATGAATATTAAATGATGTGGCTATCCATTTACCTTATCCCCCATAACATCATATCTCTTGTATTTCTCTAATTATGAGTGTAGTAAATACATAGCATATGAAAGCCCTATAAATTGAGACTTCTTTGTAGTTTGAGAAATCAATATAGAAATGCATTTCATAATCTCTCTTCTCTTCTAAGTTCTAATCTTAGTTGTTGGTTAATCATTATTTCAAAACACGTTATCAGCACGATAGTCTCAAAGTACGATCATTGATTTTAACCGGTATGTCCTTATGTCCATTTATATGCTACTAATATTGTATGCATTACGTGTATGTTATGGCATGAATTCGCTTTGTACGAATATCAATGTCTTTCAAATATATCATGCTAGTCAACGTAGCTTTATGTGGTGTTGTGTTTGTTTCTGTGTTGCTTTATATATTTTGTTGGTGACTTAAGACTAGTTTTCAATGGCATGATTCATTAAACAAATATACTATAATCACTGCTTTGTTGCAACCGTCCTTTTAATATATTTTGATCAGTATGCTATTCAATAAATGTTCTGTTACTTTATAAATGTCCTATTTGAGAAAAAAATAATTCAGCAGTTCTCTGATTCATATGGTTGCTCTAATAGATGTTCTATTTCATTTACAGTTTATGATCATATTGTATTATCAGCTATTGCTTGTAAGCTGTTTTTATTTAGTATTTAAATGAATGTCTTCATGTAGTGCATGTGTTTGCAATGTTATATTTTGTGTTACGTTCCATTCAAATATCTTGTTGCTTTGTCTACTTATGATAATAGTATTAATGAACTGTTATTGATTAATAATGTTTACATGCATCTTTGCATAATATTTCTTATGTTTGTATCCTTATGGTAAATATTTATTTTGTACTTTATTTTTTAATATTGTTCCTTACAAAATCATCTTTTTGCTATGTGTGCACTGTTGACCATCAATAATATATGTAATTGTTATTTCGCAAGCTGTACCTTAGCATATTATAAATCCCTTTTATCAGTACCAAAATTCTATGGAGTATTTGATTTTATATGTTAATATTAATTAATAGCATTTGTACTCTTTTGCCTAGCATTTTTTGGAACAACAATATTTGATATGTTAGATTAGTATTTTAAATTTGCGTATGATGCTTATTGAAATGCTAATTTGAGAGTTGAGTAAATGTTAACTTGCTTATTTGATATTATAGCTAGTCATGTCGAATCTTGCGAAACTTGAATTTTTGGCTTTGGACATAAATGGACAAAACTATTTGTCTTGGGTTCTGGATGCCGAGATATACCTTGCTGCTAATGGTCTTGGTGATACAATCCAAAAGCGGGTAAGGAAACAACTGTTGAACAAAAGGCTAAGGCAATGATATTCTTACGCCATCACCTTCATGAGAATTTAAAATATGAATATCTCACTGTTAAGGACCCACTAGTCCTTTGGAATCATTTGAAGGACATATATGAACATCAAAAAACAGTGATTTTGCCGAGAGCCCGCTATGACTGGGTTCATTTAAAGTTCCAAGATTTTAAAACAGTGAGTGATTATAATTCAGCAATGTTTAGAATTACCTCCCAATTAACTTTGTGTGGAGAAAAAAATCACTGATGAAGAAATGCTTGAGAAAACATTCTCTACATTTCATGCCTCTAATCTGCTATTGCAACAACAGTACCGTGAAAGAGGCTTTAGAAAATATTGTGATTTGATCTCATGTTTACTTGTGGCTGAACAAAACAACAAACTTTTGATGAAAAATCATGAGTCACGTCCAACTGGGTCTGCTCCACTTTCTGAAGCAAATGTGGCAACATATAATCAAAGTGGAGGTCGTGGTTGTGGATCAAACCGTGGACGAGGACGCGGCCGTGGACGTGGTCATGGTTGTGGCCACGAGCGTGGATTTAACCGAGGTAATTATCATGGTTTCCAGTCTGGGAATACAAGTGGTCACAAAAAGTGGCAAGATAAAGGCAAAATGATCAAAAATGATGGTGGTGAAAAAGCAAAAGGTGCCATAGAAAATGGATGTTACCGATGTGGTAGTGTTAATCATTGGGCCCGTGCATGCCGCACACCCAAACATTTGGTGGAACTCTACCAAAGATCCCAAAAGAACAAAGAAAAAGGGGTCGAAGTTAACCTTGCATACCAAGATGAGAAAATTGATAACTTTGATATTGACAAGTTCGGTATTGATAGCCTTGGTGTTGACAACCTTGGTGTTCTAGAAGACCCAAATGATGTCACTCACTTGGATGTTGGCGATTTCCTCGCAAATGAGTGATCCATAAAGCTAATAATAAGAATATCAATAAAGCCAAGAATAAAGCGTCTTCACGTTGATGATGATCTTGTTTTTGTTTCCTTTATTTTCTTTTCAGTTTTCAATGTTGTCTCATGAGACGTACTTTATCTATAATTACCCATTTGGCTTAATAAAACATGTTATTTCCTTCTATTTTTTTACGTTGGACAGTTTACTTATATTATGTGTTTCTTTTGGATGCTAAATTAATAAATAAAATGTTTTCAAAATTCGATGACAAGAAAAGAAAAAGGATTTGTGCATGCTTTTATTATATACATTTGTGACTTTATCATGTGATTTTATTTGTTTTGTAAGACACTTAGTTAATTAATAAATGACATACTTCACAAGTATAGATTTTGCTTTATCATTTGATAATGTCATAAGTTAATATCTTAATAAACTGTATAAAAGACATAAAAGAGCTAATCAGAGAAATGTTAGCTCTTCATATAATTCGACTTCTATATAAAAAGGTGCAATTGAAGCACATGTGATCATAAAGTATAATTTTATGAACCAAGTTTGTTGTAATAATTGGCATGACTGGTTGACCATCCTGAGTCAATGATGATTCGAAATGTATAGAAGAACCATAAGTATGTTGAAAGATAGATTTGATTGTTCTCATTAGAAGTTAATTGTTCATCTATCATCACCAAATTAAAGTAAGAACTTTGTCCGATAAAATTTTGGAAATAATATAAGGGGATGTATGTAGGCCTCTACATCCGACATATAGATCATTTTGAGTTTTAAAATCGATGCATCGTCAAAATGATCATCAAATACGCAATTAAAAGTTAGCTTGGTTAGTGGCTCGACTTATAAAATGCAAGCATGGTTTTCCAAATTATATTATCGAGAATACCGGTGAACACTTCCAAGTATTGAGCAATTATTGGAATAAGTGTTGAACTTAAAGATAGCCTATGTTCATACACGAATTACTTTTGTTGAAAAGTTTAAAAATCGTCTTCAGTTGATTGCAAAGCCAATAATTATGAGAACAAAACTATTAGTTTATGGGGCATGTTATAACATATGAATTCGCATCTTGCCAACAATCTATAATGATTACTCCCCATTAGAATGGGTTTTGGTCACAAACCATATAGTTCCCATGTGAGATATTGTAATTGTGCAATATATACTAAATCCGCCACAATGCATAAAATGGGATGTTAAAGTTGATAATTCATTCAGGGGGAGAATGAGCAGCATGAAATTAAGAATGAATTATGATAATACAAATGGTGATCCTCACACCAATGAATATGAACTTAAAGTTCAAGGGACAATATACATTCCAGATCTAGTAATTGCTAGACATGTTTAGTGACCTAAATAAAGTGACTAGATCATATACGCTACTAGAGCTCCAATTACAACGTATGTCCCAACAATAAGACCAATGATTGGTAGTAAGTCCATGGCACGTCTACAACGTGATAGACTACTCGATTCCAAATAAAAGACCTCGAATGAAGATATAATATGGAGCAAGAAAGTTAAGATGGTCGGATCGAGGTGATAAAGACCCTATAACAGTCTCCTAAAGAGACACTAGACATGAAGGTAATTGAAAACCCTAGGTACGTGAAAAAAAACTATAAGATCTCAATAAATGATATAATGAAGTGTCTAGTGAAATGTGGAATCGAAAGAAATGAATCGACGTCGATATCTATATATGATAATGCACACTAAAATGATGATGTAAATAAATAATAGAGCACTAAAATGAATGTGAGGACCTTGGATTGATGAATGGCCAAAATTCAATGATGCAAGTAACTAAGAATGATTGAAATCTCTTGTGATGAAACATGTGTTTGAGACTTAGAAGTCCATATACATAAATGTATAGATCTTATTGGATATGCATTGGTCTTAATGATAAGATACAAGTGATGGCACACACATATTTTCTCAAAGACTTCACATGTGGTGGATCCAATAATGTATTTTAATATTGTTTAAGTCTGGCAATGTGAAAAATAATTGATTTGCGTCTAAAATATAAATGAATAGAGCTCATGTGATGTAGAGATTTTATTATAGGATATAAAATGCATGAAGCATGATGGTGAACTTTAATGCTTAAAGCTTATAAGAAAAGTTCTCGAGAACACTAATTGATTGTATTGAATTAATCATGTTTTAGGCATATGTGTAACAATCATTTGGGTGAATATTTACGAAAAATGATTCTGTTTGTCCATGCATTTTTATAAAAGGATATGAACATTAATATTTATTAATTATTGTGTATGTTGATGTTTTAAATATTATCAAAACTCCACAGGAGGTTACAAAGGCAGTTGAATGCTTAAAGAAAGAATTTGAGATGAAAGACCTTGGAAAAACAATTTTTGTTCTGGATTACAAATTGAACATCTAAAGAAGAATCCTCGTTTACCGAAATGCATACACAAATAAATTGTTAAAAAGATTTTATAGATGAATTCCATCTATTGAGCACCCCGATGGTTGTAAGGACCGTAAATGTTGAAAATGACTATTTTCAACCTACAAATGACGACGCGGAAATTCTTGGTCGAAAAATACCTTATTTAAGTGCCATGGGGGATGTTATTTCTTTCGTGTAATACAAGACTTGATATATCATTTCCATTGAACTTATTAGCAAGGTATAGCTCGTGTCCAACAAGAATACATTGGAGTGGGGTGAAACAAATATTTCGCTACCTTCAAGGTACAAATATTGGCTTATATTATACTAACCTATCCGAAAAAAATCTAGTTGGTTTTGCAGATGCAGGATATATGTCTGATCCCCATACCGGTCGGTCCTAATCTGGATATGTTTTCACAAGTTCCAATGCTGCTATTTCTTGGCATTCCGTAAAGCAAACAATGAGTGACACTTCATCGAATCACGCAAAGATCTTGACCATCCATGAAGCGAGTCGGGAATACGTATGGTTGAGAAGTGTGACACAACATATTCATGAATCATGTAGGATTTCTTCAAGCCAGGAGTCTCCCACAATTGTACGTAAAGATAATGCAGCATGTATTGCTCAACTTAAGGACTGATACATCAAAAGTGACAAAACCAAGCATATTCTACCAAAGTTCTTTTTCACCCATGACTTACAAAACAGTGGCGATATTATTGTTTAAAAGGTTCGTTCAAGCGACAACCTGATAGACTTATTTACCAAGGCACTTCCTACTGCAACATTCAAGAAGTTGGTTCATGGCATTGGAATGCGAAGACTCAATGAACTTAAGTGATCTAACCATCAGAGGGAGAATATACGCGCTGCACTCTTTTTTCCTTAGCTATGGTTTTTTCCCACGGGGTTTTTCCAAGCAAGGTTTTTAACGAGGCAGCACACCTAATCATATGAGAACAAATGATGGATAGCCAAGAGGGAGTGTTATGAATATTAAATGATGTGGCTATCCACATACCTTAACCCCCATAACATCCTATCTATTGTATTCCCCTAATTATGAGTGTAGTAAATACATAGCATATGAAAGCCCTATAAATTGATGCTTCTTTGTAGTTTGAGGAATCAATATAGAAATGCATTCCATAATCTCTCTTCTCTTCTAAGTTCTAAGCTTATAGTTGTTGGTTAATCATTATTTCAGAACAATTTGATCTTATTTGCTCTTTAGAGGACATAAGCATATTTTATTTTAATTTTACACTTTGATCCTAATCTACTGATTATTAAATATTTAGTACATGTGTTTTTTTTAAATCTATACATCCTCAAAAAATAACGATTTTTGAAGTTTTATACTAGCTAATAAGGAAATAGTTAACTTTTCTAATTAAATATATTTAAATTAAATAAATACTAAAAATTAAGAGAATGTTCCCTAATAAGGAAACAATCTTTTTCTGAAATACGAAAGTTCCTACTTTGCGTTTTCCTTTACTAGATAAAATATTAACATTCTGGAACAACTTAGGATTTAGGAGATGGGAATTGATGGAACATGTTTAATGCTTAGGAGTTAGAAGTCGGGCTTGATGAGTATGATTACTCGAACAACCCAATATATATAATGATGGAACATGGAAAATCATAGGCGTCTGTGTTTGCATGTTCCATTGACATAATTTGCCGATAACGGTATCTTGGCGGGACAACCTGACATGGATTAGGATTGCGGCCATGGCCGGTATTTTGTTTGGGCTTTTACTTTTGCAGGCCTGAACCTTATGTATGCGCACGTTAGGGGTGAGCACGGTCCGGGGACCGGACCGAGGACCGAAATGGTCTACACCGGACCAGACCGAGGACCGAACAGAAATGATTCGGTCTGGGTTGGTCTGGTCCTACAAGGCATAATCGTTGGGTTTTTTGTAAGACCGGACCAACCGGATCGAGACCGAATTGAAATGAAATGCATGGACCTGAGGACCGGACATAAATACGTTCGGTCCGGTCAGGTCTACGTCCGTTTTGCTCACACCCTAAGCGCAGACGTATGTGTGGTTAGAAAGAATTTCGGAAGGTCGTTTTACTTTTTCGCGAGGATAACTAAGTCTAAAAATGCGTAATGACGGGTCGAAAAGCTTAGAATAAAATCTGCGTTTTTCTTTTTTTTTAGTTTGCATCAGATCTGATATAAGGGCATTTTTTTCATTTTCTGTTGAGTTTCGGGTCTCGGGTAAACTTGAAAGTTGTTCGGAATTCCGTTTTACTTTTGCGTGAGGCTAACTCAGTCAAAAAATGCTTAATGACGGGTCAAAAACTTAAAAGAAATTCTGCGTTTTTGTTAAAAAGAAGTTAATTTTCTGCAGAAACTTGCACGGGTATTTTGGTCATTTTCTGTTAGGTTTCGGGTCTCGGCTAAAACTAAAAAGTTGTCCGAAACGTCGTTTTACATCAAATTGCTTTAGAGTCCGAGTCATGAAAATGTGATTTAGCGGGTCATTTTTGACGGGTCAGATTTAAGGAAATATATAATAAAAAGTCAACACGGCGAAATTTTTAAGATTAATAGATTATTGTTTTTATAACACCTCATGTTTTAGGTCATTGTATGACATTATGTAATCCACTGATTATTTTTAGGGTTTTACGCGTTTGCTTTTAAATCGTAATCGTTAAGCTAAATCGCGTAAACTAAAAATGATCATACAATGTAAACGGGCATTAAACAATTAAATGTTTACATCAAGCAAGTGTTATATGATTATTTAGAGGATAATTATTATCATTGCACATTTTATTTTTATTGGTTACGTTAAGTGTTTACGTTTCGCGATAAAGTACGTTTAGGCCTTCCCGGAAGCACGTTAACTTATCTACGCTTCATCAAATACCCAAAATTATACCCAATACTTAAAGTTTATTTAAAACTTCAAGTATTTATCACATTATACATATTCTTCATGAAAGAATTCAAACCAAACCCTACAATGTACAAATTATACATTGTATTTGATTTATACTACATTATACTTCATATAATGCAAGTATACATTATATAAAAGACCAAAAACATATCCTAACATATACACATGCATAATTTCGTGTATAATGACTAGGAAAGCAAGATAGGACCAAGGAACCATCACAAATATCTTCATAAAAGATCTAGCATGCCACTTGATCTCATGACTAGCTTTTCTCATCCAAGATAAGCTTCAACCTTTCTCATAAGTCTTCCAATCCTTGCCACCTTTCATATGATCAACTAGACATCCATAATATCTCAAATATCTCCTAAGCACTATAAATAGCACATGCATTCACTCTTTCTTTCATAAACACTTAACCAAAAATCACAAAAATCTTTCTCTCTTCTCTCTCAAACTCACGGCTCAAAACCCTTAACAAACACAATCCATAGTTTGATTTTCTTTCACCATATTAGTGTTTACATATCATACTTAAGGTATTCTAAGAAGAATTGAAGGGTTGGTTAAGCTTTGAAAGGGTTTTAACAAGATATTGCAAGATTAGGGTTTTTGGTTGAAATTAGGGTTTTCACCTAATATTTTCAAGCCAAGGTTGTTAATCACAAGGGTGTGATTGTTATTCTTTTTCTCCATACTCAACACACAAGGTTATATATAAAGCTTAATCCATTCATAACATAAGATTTTATGTGTTCAAATGTTAACTTTACTAAATCACCATCTATGATACTTTGAATATTTATAATATAATCTACTTATGATTAATGTTTTTAAGAACTTCAATTTACATGTCATATGGATGTTTAATATCATGTTTAAAAGGAATGTATAAGTTTATTATCATTTTGGTTTAAGTATGAACATGTATAAGTGCAAATTAGGGTTTTTTTATGTAACTGATAAGTTCAAATGAAAATGATTGTAAATAACATGTTTAAACTTTGTTATCATTGGGACACACATGAGCAAATATGAACGAATGGATTTTATATAAGTAATAAACATAAGATATAATAGATGGAAGTAGGTGCAATTAAGTGTTGAAGCTTAATGGTACAAAATCGAGCTTAAAAACATGTTATAATCACAAACTCCAAACCTCCTTTTTTGGTCCGAATTGTGACAACCCTTTTATTTTTTAATATCGAATAGTACACAACAACCCTCATAGGATTCCAAAATGATAAGAAACTCGAAAAACGGATTAATAACGAAGAAGATACACTAATTACGAGTTTACGACGCAACAAATACTTATAAAATAAAATTTTATAAAAAGTTACTATTCATGGCAGAAACTTAATACTTTGTAAACATCAATAACAGATGATAAAACTTACAATTAACGAAGAACGTGTTCGAAAGAAATCACGCTAAAAACTGAGCTTATAACGAAAAAAGATACGACTAAAACGGGTTTTACGTTAATTAAAAGTATAAAAACGATTTTATAGCTGTTATGAATAGTAAAACACTATTCATCATAGAATCTCAAAAACCTAAAAATGTGATTTTATGATCACTCGTCTTAATACGAAAGCGTGGGCGTAAGAAACGCGAGAAACGGGCTTAAAACGACAAAGTTATGTCATTTTTGCTAAAGGCGTAATTATAAACGTTTTTACTTATAAATACGATTTCACGTAAACGATTAGATGGTGATATAGCTATATAGAATATATGTTATTAGAGTGCTATATTACTAGGGAATTTCATAATGAGGCTTCTTCGGATGGCGTATTGACGAGTTGTTGGATTTACGATTTAAAGTGTCCTAACTCCTCGTACGTCATGTCATGACCTCTTAAATTATGATAGCCCGAACGATAGTACGATGATAACTATATAGGATTATATACAGTTGTTGTTAGACAACGTACTTGAATACTGATTCGACCTATATTAACTAGGTTGCATTCGGGCGTTAGCGTGACGCGTTTTTACTTGGGATATTTTGTTATCAGTTTACTCACTCAAGGTGAGTTCATAGCCCCATGTTTTACAATTATTGATTTACAAGTTTTTGGGGTGAGAAACATATGCATGTTTTACAAATTGGACGCAAGTGTACATTTTATCATGATTACGTTTTGCCTAAGTAGCGATAACCCACTATGCCCATGAATCATGAACTGTCAATTACTGGAATGTGAGCGCGAATGATTATAGATAGATCTATTTGGGATTGACGTTCCCCGTTCGATGACTAAAGCTATCACGGAAACGAACGATATCATGTCGATACTGGATGATTAACGTGTATAACATCACGGGCAATGTAGGCAATATTTATATATTGTATTCAATTATGTCGAGCTTCGGTGTCATGAGCTTAGGCAAACGTAATTACATTTTGTGATGTCTGCATCTGTTGCATTATCACGGGGAAAGTCTTGCGGTCCTGCATATACATTTACATAAACCTATGAAATTCACCAACTTTATGTTGACGTTTTAAATGCAATGTTTTTCAGGAGTGTCATAAGCCACGTAGAGCGATGGATACGTAGGTAGTTTTTTTTGAGTCATGCCATTAAAGATTTAGTCGCATTACATTTTTGTATATCTGTTTTATGGGCTTGAATCTTTGTAAAAAATAACAATAAAACAAAGTGAAGCTTTGGGCTTTTGTAACACATACTTTATTAAATCCAATGTATCAGTTTTAAACAACTTTTTGGTCGTTCTTATATTATCTTGTGTTATTGATCTGAGAAGTAACACGCCCCGGACCCTTATTCCGCTGTGACCCAATTTGGGGGTGTTACATACGTCATATGCTCCATATTTGTACCATGTATCTTCTTTTTGGTGTAGAACTATTACACTGCTTAGTATTTGGTTCCAAAAAGAGATACATGGTACAAATGCAGATCCTGCGCCGTTCATCTTTTTATGCGTCGAATACTAACAGTGTTGAGTTTAGTTAGAGCTAGAAAAGTTGGCAAGCTTAGGCGGGAAATGTAAGAAGGTTGTGTCAATGTTGCTACATATTGTAGTGTTTAGAGTATGGTACGTGTTTTTCTATGATATATGTATAAGAGAATAACTAGGGCGATGATGATTATTTTCTGCATTCAGTTTTTTTACAAAGTGTCATTTACTAACTCCCGTCTCTTTACAGGGCAGCCACTCCCGGGTTGTGGTTGCAGCCATGGATGGTGTTTGGTACCACTTTTGTGTCTGCAAATTTGAGCCTCACTTTAGCATACTTTAACGACAAATTGTATATTTGTTTCTATTAGTGTAGAACTATTGCGTTGGTCAGTATACGGTTTCAAAAAAAGATACATGGTACATATGTGGGCGTATGTTGTCCATCTTTTTTCTGGGCCCTATATTGATCAATGCTGAGTTTGGCAAAAGCTAGAAAAGTCAGCACGTTTAGATGAGAAATGTCAATCGCGATTTTTGGTGATGAGTTGTAGTGAGTACATAGTGCACTCCGAAAGATTCAGGTGAGTGTATGTGTGTGTGTGAATCAATGTTGCTACATACTATAGCGTTTGAAGTATTGCATGTGGTGGTTCTTATTTTTTTAAGACAATGTCGTTTTCTATTATATATGTATATGAGGGTAACTAGGGAAATGATGATTATTTTCTGCATTCATTTTTTATAAAGTTTTGTTTACTACTTGATGTGTCATTGTGTAGGTGTTATTTATGTATCAAGTTTTACTATTTATTTTATGCCGACTATACCTAAAAATAACACTTTAACGGGCAATTTACCCGGTCAGATGGAGTTTCGTGGTAAGTAGGGTATCGATCACTAATAGCGAGAGCGTTAATGCCTAATTCTATTAGTATTTTAGTTATCTAAGTTAAACCTATAACTAATGCAAAAGGGGGGTTTCAGCCTGAGAGACAGGCAATTTTGTGTAATCTAACACTAAGGTTTGATGACAAGACAAAGCAATAAACACAGCAAGAAATAAACAATCGATAGAGGGAGCAGTCCAAACACTAATGTATAGAGGAAATCGTATCAACCAATGAATATCAGATAAAATGCAGGTTTGTTTAATCAGTAGCAATGATTGACTTAATCTCGAAGGTCATATCATTCCTACACTTATGCTGTACTATTCTTTCTAAGACCCTAACAATCTAATCGTCACAATAGATGCATCCGCATAAATCAAGCATTTTGTTGATTATAAATCCATCTTAGAAGATTAATAATTGGTCTCTTACTAACCCCCTAGCTCATGTAAGAGTTTAGCCACCACTTATAGACTTACGCTCTTATATACTAGTAGTCCACTGTCCAAGTCCTTAACAATGGAATAAGAATGTACTCGTTGATACCAAGATCACCTTATGGCTCAACTAGGCTCACAATCAAAGGGCAAAGATAGGTCAATATTTGTGATCCTATGATTTTAGATATATAAATTGTAATATGGAGAGCTATCCCGGACTTTTTAGCCTACGCCCAAACAACAACCGAAGTTGCAGCGCATTAAATTTGTAGGACTAGACCCAGTTGAATGACAGGTCGCATACTTAAGCACGTAAACGAATTTAAATCGATAAACATAAACAACAATCAACGATAAGCAATCGAGATAAACAAACCAAACATTAGATCTTCATAAACATGGCTGATACCTAAAGGTATCAGCCGATAGTCATTGTAAAAATACACACGGTTTGATATATAAACGATTAAAATAGAGAAACCTTAATCAAACGCGTATTCGGTTGCGCGAAGATTACAAGAGTTTTCCTATGATATTGAGGCTCTTTTCTTACCTTTTATGCTCCTTTATTTGTCTCTTGGTCGACTTGGTGGTTTAGGGATTCACTTGCATGCCTAAAACTGAGTTTAGGGTCGTCTATTTATAGAGTCTGGAAAAGGGTCGATACACCCGTATCAGACTGAATGTGGGATACACGTATTGGGGATTCTTAATAGTAAGACCAAGTTGATATCTTCAAGAATCATCACCTACTATATCTTGAATACGACAGTATTAGTGTCTCTTTGGATATGGCGTATTAGTCCTTTAAGTCTTCGTTGATATCATGTAAGTGTAGGCACGGATAACACCGAATCTTCTTGATGATCGGCGTATTGAGGTAAAACTAGTCCTTCTTCAATTTTGACCAAAGAATTATATACAGCGTATCGTTGATGTGGATATGGCATATTCTTCAAAGTCAGGCAATGGTCTTTTGATTCATCAAAGTCTTGGATACGCCGTATAGGTCTAGAATAATACGACGTATTGGCTGTCAGATCAGTAGACTCTCTCAAACTCTTCATTTAAGCTCCAAAATGTGTGCCTTTTAGCATATCTTCACCAAGTACTCCATAATTAACATGCAATTCCACAAATACAAAATGATTAATAACAATTCCTTGCAAAAATTACACAAATGGGTTATTTACATGGAGAACAATAATGCAAAAAAAGTGACGTTAATTTGATGTCATCAAAATATCCCCCCACTTGAATCCCGACTTGTCCTCAAGTCCTTTAGAAGTTTATAAAAAATGTATCCCTAGGATATTTTCAGTTAAAGCATTTATTTGATCTTACAAGTACACATACCAAACACCTCACGAATAGGAAGATGAAAACACACAAAATCACTACAAATAATCTATATGGTAAACATGAACATTTTGCTCAATTGCTCGGTCGTGACGAGTATTCTATCATAGGCTTGGTAAGGATACACATCTCCACCACTAGAGCTAAGGAGTAACAAGTTTATAAAGGTAAATATAAATTTTTGTATGGAAAGGCTTACGGTTGATCATTCTACAATCTTTCACCAGGAAGTACCTAACCAACACGGCAGCTGAAGCACACTTACATGGCCGTAACGACGGAATAGACATGTGTGTTCGATCACATCCCCATGGGAATTTAACCAACGGTTAGGATGAAAAATGATATAGGGTAGGGACCTTCTAACTTTCGCCAAAAGTCGTAAACCAACGAGGCAACTAAGACATGCATACATGGCCGTAACGACAGAATAAATGAGCACGCTCATAAAGTCCTCATTCACGTAAAACCAACGGTTAATCATCAGGTGAGAGGGAAGTAAATTCTTGTTAAATAAAAATCAAGAAACAAATAGATTAAGCCTAAAGTACAAGTTGCTAGACACTTTTTCTCGACCGTTACTGGTATGTGCTTAATTACACATACCTTTTACCTTTAAAAACGAGCTAAAATAACCAAAAACGGACATACAATCCAAATATACGCTTTTTTTGCTATTGTGTTTTGCAGGAAACAAAAACGAAATTAAAACTTAAGAAAAAGACGAAAAACAAAGCCAAAACGACAAAACCGGACTCGGAATGGAAAAGACTGTGAAAGACAAAGCCAAATCGAAGCCGGAAAGTCAACTGGTCAAAATCAAAGTCAACCCAAGTCAACCCCGAAGCCAAAAAGTCAACAAATCAAGAAATATAAGTTTAAGGGTTGAAATTGCCAAACCCCTAAACTTATATTTATAAGAGAAAAGAGAAAAAAGAAGGCAAGCGATTTTGCAATTCACTCAAAGTAACAAGTGGGGGGCAGTTCTGCCAACACCCCAAACTTGTATACACCAAGGACGAACCTTGCAAAGAGTTATATAACTCTTGGGGACTTGTTTTGCCAAGTCCCCAAAGTTATATAACCATAAGGACGACGGGTGTAATGAAACAAGTAACCTAGAGGGGCCAAACATGTCAACTCCCCCACAAGTTACACTCTGTTATACCTCAACCAAATTTCCCGCTCCTTTTTTCCCCCCAAAACACAACTCACGGGTTCTCCACCATCTTTTTACCCTGCAACCCCAATTCCCCCCTGGATTTCATCTCCCCTCATCCGACAAATTACCTTTCCCAGCCACAAATATGCCAAGTTGGCAATCCCACACCCCCCAAAGCTAAATTCGACAACCAAGATTGAATTTTGAAGATTGAAGGGCCAAGATTAGAAGCTGTGAACACTCTCACAAAACAAACACACCTGTGTTTGTGTGTCTACAAGAAAACACAAGACAAGAAAGAGAAGAAAAGACCTAGTTGTATTTTCTTTGCTATAAAAGCCTTGTAAGCCCATTGTGGCAATTCAGTTTTTAAGTTAGTTTTTAAGTCGTTTTTAGTGTAGCCTTTTAAATAGTTTAATTGTCCTCAAATAGTACTTTCTTTTATGTAATTCTAATTTTCAGTTTTAATGAAATTTAAGCCGTTTTTACTTCTTAAGCCTCATAAGCTTAATTTGAGGCTTATTCTTGTTAATAAGCTCAAATTCAGTTTAATACTTGTTAAATGTTCTTAAATACTGTTTTAAGTTGAATTTAGTTCATAAATGCTCATTTGATTGTGAATTTGGAAGCATTTGGAGAAATAAGCTATTTATCAGCTTATGGTGCTTTTAGTCAAGGAATAGAGGCAAAGGGCACTTAGGTGTATGTCTTTTTAGGGCCACGTCATCAGAAGTAGTGGCCTTGGTTCTCGATGGACAACAAAATCCAAGGTTTAATTCTCAATTTTCATTTAAGCTTAATTTTTTAGCTTTAGACATTTAGCTTATTTGTCTTTTTTATCTTTCAAGCACATTAGTTTAAGAATTGTTATTTGTGTTTTAAGTTTTCATATAGGTGAAAAATTTATGTAATCTTAGTTTATACTTATATATCTGTATAGTAGTGCAAAAAGCTAGTAGAGTAACTAGCTTATATTATCAAATAAGCCTTAGGTTTTATAGCTTAAAAAGCTTTAGTAGGTCAATACAAGTAAGAGTAGATAAAAAGTTTTAAAAGTTTTAGCTTTAAAATCAATTTTAAAGTCACTTTAGTTTGGCAGTTGTAAGTAAAAGGGTGTTTGGCATAAGCTTTAAAGTGGGTCAAAACAGGTTTTGGCATGGGTTTTGTATGAGGTGATTAGGAGCTTAAGTTTTTTAAGGCATTGTAAGCTGTTTTTAGAAAATTTTTAGTTTTAAAATAGTTTTCTAAAGTTTTTAAAACTGAGTTCAAAACTGTGAGGTTTTTAAGAAACCCACAAGTGCTTATTTGATTAAGCACTTGTAGGTTTAAGTTTTAGCACTAAAAGAGTGTGTTTTGAGTGTCCAAAAAAAAGGCTGTCAAAAGCCTTTTGTCTCTTGACTTTGGTAAGTCAAAGTTCACCAAGTTCCTCTTGGTCACAGTTTCTAAAAACCAAAAGACCATTTTCAACACCAAAAATAAGCAAGTAAAAATGGTTTTCAAAAGCTCAAAATTGGTGCACAAGCTGTTTAGCTAGTGCACTCAATCTGTTTGAGCTTATTTGTGTTTTTAGAGCTTATTTGACAGCTTAAAATAAGCCCTTGAAAATTAGCCTTAAAGCTCCCCTGGTGCAAAGGGGAGACTTTAGGCTTAATTTCCTCAGCCTTTAAGCCAATTTAAGCTCAAGTTATTGGCTTATTCTAAGAGTTTATAAGCTCTTAGATAAGCCCTCAAAGTTTCAGACCTTGAAGAGCTTATTTGTGTGCTTAATTTCAAGCCCAAACATGCCCTTTGGCTGTTTTTGAGTCCCTTAGGCTGAGGGATTGCTTATTTTTTTGATTCTGGCTTATTGAGCTTATTCCATAAGCTCCCTTGTGTTCTTACAGCTTATTTAGATTAGATAATTAGTTGTTAAGCTTATTTTGCCTTTTTCTAGCTTATTTGTCCAAGTTTTAAGCTTCTTAGCCATTTAAGCTCACTTTAAGCTTTTCTGGCTAAATAAGCTTCCCACAGCTTATTTGGCCTTAAGCCTTTAGACTTTTAAGCTTATTTAAGTTAGTTTAATTCCCTTTTGCTTATTTTAGTCCTTAGCTTAGCTTATTCGACCATAAGTAGCAAAATGACTTAGCTTTTTTAGCTTTTAAAGCTTCTTAAGCTGCTGTCACCTTTAAGCTTATTTTATAGCTTATTCTTTTGACCA
>BQNB010055469.1:2335-39092 GCA_026074375.1 Tanacetum coccineum
TGTCTTATACACATATAACTACACAGAAATAATAAATAGTATATTAGAGGAGTGTTTGTGTCAGCTTACCGGGATAAACTCAGCCTTTTCCTCAATCATGGCCTTCGAAAAACTCAGCCTCTTCCTTAATCTTGACATCAATAGACTTCCTGAAAGTTTTCATATAACGGCCTGCAAAGTGTTTAATGGAACGGGGCAATCAATTTTTTTCTTGGTTTGCTTATTTATGGAGATGATCGAAAAAAAAGATAAGCATGAAATAAGCAAATCCTAATACTACAGGAGTGTTTGTTTTAGATTTTCTACGGATCTTATAAGCTAAAATAACCAAAATAAGCAATACTCTTGTAATTATAAGCTGGCTAGTTATAACCAAAATGAAAAATTAACATGCTTACTCATCCTCCTGGCTACGCAACCCGGCTAGTTCGTTGGTAACAACAATATCCAGTTGTGCTACAGTTCGTTGGTAACAACAATATCCAGCTGTGCTACACATTTAACGATCTCCTTCCTTTTGTGGATTGATACATTGTGTGCAATCTCCGCACAATCTGTCATGATTGCGCACTAAATTAGAATCTTATAAATATTATGGTCTTTTAACGAAAAGATAACACTTATTACAAAATCCGTATCATTTTACTACCTCTCTTGTGAATTGGACTTTCATTCTAGCAGAATATGTCAGCTCTAAATATTCTTTGCCACTATCAGCTAAAAACTTGTCTCTTATGAGAAACCTCGGTCGGTTGGTCGAAATATCTAACTGATGATGCATCTATCATCAATAGTGATTTGAATATACATTGAGAATGAATAAGAAGGGGCACCTTGCATAACTGTAGAAATCATTCTCTGAGTTTACTTCAAATAATCCTGAAGTAATTCAATGTAAAACTCATTTTTATAAAAGATGTTGATTAGCTCAAATTCCACAAACTCATTTCATAAAAGCTGGTAATTCACCCTAAAGCAACAATCTTTAACCAATTTACCAAATGGGTCAATCTTGATTTTTTTTTAAAAATGGTTAAAAAAGTGCCCTTGTCGTACACACATTACTTTTTTCCAAACCATTCGAAACCTATGACAGTGGTGCCATTTCGCTATCAATTTCTCCGGTTTTGTGTCCAATTTGGCTGAAACTAAATTTACTTATCTAATGATGGGAGGGTGGGGCGGTGAGGGTGGGGTGCTGGGGTAGGTCATCAAGTTTATAAACTCATAAGCACAAGTAGATTGGCACTTTGGGCGATTTTCATTTTCAGGCGAATGTGCAATGAGACTAATTGTAGACATGCTAGAAACAATCAATTTACTCTATGAAAAAAAGCTTAATTGCAAACCAATTTTTGGTGTAATGCCGAGCGAGTTCATTTTCCAAGTTGTCCTCCTTTTGACCCATAGAGCTAAATACCTGCAAATTTACGTTTTTGCAGTTAGAAGTTGGAAACAATCAACTGATCTTTTTAGTAAATAAGACCAGTGCCAAATAGTAAACAGCAACATGTGTGTGCTTATTAGAACATATTATAACATCTAAATAGTACCTTACCTTTTTTTTGAACATAAAATAGTACCTTAACTGGTTGAAGATAATAACTTGTTTACTGTAAAGACATGGTCTTGAAGATAATAACTTGCCATCGTGTCTAATCACGATCATAAGCAAAAGCATCTTATACCCTGTTCATGTACATAAAAAAGAAACAAAAAGTCATTTTAATTAAGCCATTCCAATAAGATAACATGATGTATTCTAGTAGAAAAGCTTATACCCTGTCCATGTACAAAAAAAAGCAACACAAAATCACATTATTTAAGCCATTCCAATAAGATACCATGACGTATCCTAATATTAAATATTGTTGTAATGTTTGAATAGCCTAATGCAGTTATCATTGCATAAAAAGGAAAACATGTACTTAAGTAAATTGCACAACGCGACTAATAAATTAGTTGAATAAATTATCGTAAAAAGTAACAAATTTTCGCTATTGTGGCATCTTTTTAGCACATGGTTTAGCCAATTTATTTACTGCTGCTGCAACATTCATTTCATAGTGACACTTTTTTAAACACATGGCATACGCGTGAAGTCTACAAAAATACATAATCAGACAGACACACATACCTGCTCCATCTCTGTATTGTCATCATTTGTTGGTTCTATAATAGCTGCAGGCGGCAATGGACTCGGAAGATATTTCGCGAGGTCCACATATTGCGGCTGTTAAAAAGCATCGAATATAAATTTAGTTCGAATATATTACAGAATATTCACAAAAATATACTAAAGAAAGCAATAAAAAATGACATTGCTGATCTGTACATCGTAAATGTATAAAATTTAAGATGAAAACTAAACCACACCAAAGATATTCTTCATGACAACTTCAAACAACATAAGAATATTCAATTCATACCTCATTATGTTTGAGCATCATCATTCAAAGTAGCTGATGCGAATGGCGCAAGAGAAGCCATTGCATCCTGGCATTGTCATATCCATTACCTGCATAAATGATCCGGTTAGTCATAAAACTCTTCTAAATCATTATTATTGGAATAATTATGTGTTACGTGTAGATTATTGTAATTATATTAAAAATCAACCATTTATCTAAGAAGAATGTAGACCTATTACTCAGACCTCATAAATTTACATTTTCCTGACCAAAATTATAACACAACGGGGGGATAACGAAATACTTGAGAGGTTATTAGACATGTTAAATGACCCAGAAGTAAATATCTATATTTTAAATCTGCACGACAGACAATGATAAGAAAGCACCAAAAGGTGAATTGTAAAACACAATTAGTGGGCAGTGCACGGTTTAAAAACTAAAAGCGATAAGCAAAATACAATGAATTACTAAAACCCATAGTACCGGCCAGGTTCGGTTCAGTTATTTAACCAATCTAATCTGGTTAAAAACTTTCTTTCTCAAATTTTTCTAAACATCAAACTTATTCTTATTGTTTTAAGTGTTTGAACTCGCTCATTTCATAAGCTCGCTTTTTACGGTTATTAAATAGCTTTTCAAATTTAGCTTGTGTACTTATTCAAATACAAAAGCTCAACCTAACCTCATAAAAAAAAAAGAATCAACCAATAATTTAGCACCTATAAACACAACAATTAAATCTTAATAATACCTTGGATCTTTCATCTGTAGCTTCGGGAGAAGACTCTTCAAGATCCGTTTTGAAAGCTTCAACTGGCTAATACCTAAAATATACGAAATAAAAACTAAAATAATTACAATGATTGTTTTGATTCAGAAATGAAAATAGATAATTATTTATTTCTTAAAATCCAATATTGCTTAAAGCCTTAAACCCATAATCAGTAAGAGTTGGATTAAAAAACAATAATAAAAACTTATCTTTCTTGGTTCAGGAAACATGACCACCAAAAACCTTGAATCTTCTCCATCTTTTTCGTCATCTCATCTTCTTGAGTGTTTCCAAAAGTCAGCATACCTAAAATCCAGAAAAGTATCTTCATCAAGACCAACGAAAAATTAAAAAAATATATGAATAGTTACACCTTATTGATTAAAAAAACTTGTAACACCTCTTGTAGCATCGGCCGCTCATTTTCTCACCTGGTTTCAAGATTTAAGGTTATTGATTTTGGTGTAAGATGTAGGAATGATTTGATGTGTGTATTTTTTTGGGATATCAGTATTAACATCTCATGGTTTTGTGATTCAGTGTTTTTTATAACAAAGAAGGTTAGTGGAGCCGTGGTGGGAAACACGTGTCCATTAATATATGGGAGAGGAGAGAGAATGAGTGACATTTAATTAAAGCGGATCGGACTCCGGGTTTCAGGCGGGCACGATGGGAAACAGTAGTTTACGAAGGCTTAGTAGTAGGTTCCGGCGGGTTAACCCAACATACATTACATGTAGTCGGGATGACCTGGTACTGCCTTTTAATAAAGTTAATAATATTTTATCATAAAATATTTTTTTGAACAATGTTGAATGAACTATTGGTTTACATGAATATTTGACTTTAATTAAACTCTTGAAGTCACTTAGTCGGCTTGTTAATTATAAATTCATAACCATGGCTTATAAAGTTATATAACATGTTAAGTTAATTTGATAAGCTCTTAAGTCAGTGAAAACGACCTTTTGCGTTTTTTAAAATCCAAATAAAACTCATAAGTTGAGGCAAATAGATTCTATTTGCGTTTCAGTGTAAAATAATGTAGAACAAGAGCATGTATGCCAATGGTTACCCAACATTTTCATGCTTTGAGTCTCCTATCAATTTTTTTGCACGCCTGTACTTTGTTTTCTTTTTCATTCAATTTAGATTCTTTTGTAGGGCCTAAACTTTTGACAAGTTACTCCACATGTGTTAATGAACGTATTAATATTATGGGTTACCAATGAAAATCATTTTGTTTTCACCTTTTCCATAGTACTACATACTTTAGGATAGAAGGTAGAGGCTAGTCATGATCAATCAAATTGAAAGTAAGATATATGTGTTCCATGTGACCATGTCTCGCATAATAATCTTATGAAGAGTTTGTGAGTTTTCAAAAAGTAGTAAAGCATCGTCTCAACTTTTTATTCTACTGTATGAGAATTACAAGTATTGAACTCATCAAGTATGTTTGGTTCTTACCATCTGATTTGTTGTAAAGTACGGTTCTTACCATCTCATATGTTTTCAAGGCAAACTAAAAATTCATTCACAAACTCTACCATATATTGACATATAATTCACTCATTTCTACAAACCAAATTTAAAGAACCCAATTTCACAAAAGATAACAAAAAGGAACCCATTTAAAAAAAAAAAAAACTCCACTTAAAACCCTAAAACAACTAATCCTGCCCACCGATGAAGCTGACCCATCCACAAACATAAACTTGATAGCACAAACAACGGCACCAAAAACCGATGAAAGCTAAACCACATCCCATGAAAATATCTTGGATAGCTAAACAACGGCACCAAACAAAGCCTCGTCATCGCTTGACATTTCTGAAGGTTCAACTGCAACCACAGCATATCCTATAAATTAAACTTGTGCGTGTATTTAAATATGGGTTGGCTTTATAGTTTTATCTTCAATCTTTTCATATATTAGCACATAAGTTTATCTCGAAATACAAGTACTCTTTTATTTAACCGGTAAAAAGGAACATATAAATTTTATTTTTGGCATGATGAGCATCGCAATGAAATTTCTTTACACAACATATAATATATTATTAAAGAGAAAACTAACAAGGATCGGAGCTATATAATACGAGTAAAAAGTAGCAGCAATGAGTAAAATTGATAACAAAGCACTAAACCTAAACGCCCAAAACCAGAAACAACCATACTAGACACCCAAAAAACCTAAGTGAACGAATTTCGAATACTTCAAAACCAATGTTATTAATGCAAACATCATCGATTAATTACTCTGATTTTTAATTATTTACTCCCCATCCAGCTTTAAAACATACTGGTTTCTTTCAGCTATATTAACATATCAATAAAAATGAGGTATCATGCCCAATCTACGTAGGATCATATATTTAAAAGTTTTTGTTTAATCATTAAAAGTTTTGCTAATCATAAATCAACCAAACTATAAGAACCGTTATCAAGAAATGTCCGAAATCACTTACAACGGATGCAAGATATACACGCAGGGCCAAGGCAAGTTGTGTAAACTGGATATCCATTTTTCGGCCACTGATCGATGGTAACATTGAGACATGCATCCAATGAGCAAGACTGTGGGGACAAGTCATACACTTGGGACTTCAAGTCTTCATCTGTTAATTTAAAAATCAAAATAAATAAAAATTTCTCCATCGACTAGTGTATAATACAGTAATAATTGTATATAAATTGTAAGATAAGCGATTAAAAGATGTTACCGAGGCTCTCGCAAAGTTCTTCTAGAGGCGCACCAGCATCAAACCCGTTTATCGGTATTATTGTTAAGACGACGCAAAGGAGATAGATGATCATTTTTTGTGTATGGATGGGTGAACTTGTAAGATGGGTATACATAAAGGGAAAAGTGAGTGTGTGTGTGTATGGAAGGTTAGGTATAGAACCTTCAAAACTACACGGTTTTGATAATAATCTTACAAAATGAGATCACCACCTATCGTGTGCATTTCTTTTCAAGAGTGATACATTCCTCTTTGCTTATTATTTACATTCGTCATTTTGTGTTACAAAATAACTACTCCTTGGTTCCCGTTTGGGCAAATCTTCATGGGAAAATAAACTTCAAAATTAGTTACTGATGACTACTGTTTTCAAGAGTGATACTCTCCTTTTTGCTTATTACTACGTATTTGTCTACGGTCTAATTATTCTAATATCTTTGTAACGTAATGGTTTTGCTCCGGTAATCAAATATAGTTACTGATTGTTGGGATTTAACATTCTAGCTAACCAAGTAGCTACGAGTACGCAGCGGATGGATCTAGTAATAGCATATAGTTAACACGTAATAAGAAGTAAATAGAAAGCGTACCTCTTAGCCAATTGATCTTGAAACAAATAAAGCGACTAAAGTAAATCGCCTCTACGGTTGCTCACACAATCACGTCAACCGAATATGTTAAGTTTGTCTAGACTTAACTTCACAAACCAAATACCTTGTATTATACGACGATTACCAAACAACCTTTGATCTTGTAACCGAAAAACACCCCCCCCCCCCCCCTAAACACCGGAATTAGGGTTTATAGGAATACCCTAATATCACCGAAATCACTTGGACCGAATTAAGCAACCCGAAACCCTTTTAGGGGTTTTAATCTTCGAACCAGGAAGTAACCAAAACACCTTGTGTTAAGAACTTGCAACGTCGAGCTAGGAAGAGCAAGAGAGATTCGATTAAACCATTAAAGGTTTAAACGATTTTAGTGATGAACAAATAACCGAAAATCTAAAAAAACTCCGTGAAGGTTTTGTTGTAATCGGGTGGAAAAAGAGGACAAATAAAAATCAAAACTTTAAGGGTTTTGAGGTTTATAGATCGTGTTTAATGAGTTGGATATCAAGGGTATTTATAGCCCTTGAATCCTACTCAAGATAAACTAGGAAACAAGTCCTATTCTAATCACAACACATCTTTTCCTTTTTCTACTTATGTAAACCGAACCTAGAACCCTTGGAATATTCTTATTCAATTTCCAGCTTTTAAGACATAACAAGTTTATGTCTTAATTCGGTTTAGTCCTTGTGGTTTAATAACGTTTGTGAAGTGTAGAACATATTCTCCGTGTATTAACATGTGTGCCTCCAATAGGCTCACATATTCGTAACGTATACGTGCTAGCCGACTACCATAACCCAAAGCATCCCACCTTGGGACGTTGGAGAGTTAGCACTAACACAGTATACCTATAATTGGCAAAGTCTAGCAACCCACACAATTATTTTTACATTAGGAATATTATGAGATAAAAGTTTCAAGAATAATCTCAGCTTATTAATGGTTGGTTTATTTCTTGCTTTAATCATCATCCTTTTGTTTTTTGATACCCTTAAACCATGGATATGGATCCTAACTCATTCCATATAGTTTAAATTATGTTTCACATTATAGAAATAATTCAGATATACCAAATGTAATCAAGAATCACCTTGTCTTACCCTTTGGGCACGACCATGCAATTATCTGATTAATTCCGGAGAGGGCCCATGGTATCATACTTCATATATCAAGTGGAGGAACAAAATCTTTGTTGACTACAAGTGTTGTGGAATGCTGCTTCACATCACTTTCAAGAATAGCCTTTATGACTACCTTTTTCAGGATTACGTTTAACTATAGACTCAAAAGTGATATCCACAACATTGCAAACACTTGCGTGCATTCTCAAGTCTAAGGGACGACTTTTAAAACCATTATTTCGGACAGTTACTCATCTTGTACGATGGATCCAAAAAGTTAAATATTCGAAGGTGAGGTATCCATATAGATCTTGTGAATGACACATGAGTTTGCGTGGGAACAAATCCATATATTCATGAAATATAACCAACACTCACATTTGCCTTACATAACAATATTCCCATATTGTTAATCGACAATTGACACATTTAGAATGATAATAAATCATTCATGGATTAAACATGCAAACATAGGATAACAATTTTTATATGAATGAAGAACAAATACCAAGTATCTTTATTCATCAGAAAGTAAAAATTGTCTTACAATCCTAATTATCCAAATACTAAAACAGATATGCATGAAACTAATTAGCAAGTTGAAGTCTAATGTTTCCAACATTCTCAACTCTTTCTTTACAAGACAGCTAAATAGTTATCTGAATAAACTTTCCGAATACTTGTTTCAAATTCAAATTCACATATTGTGAAAGATTTGAATAATAAGATGAGTGTCTTATTGTTCACGTGCATACTACTGCAAGAGTCATAGTATGGACAAGGTAATAATACCTTTTATAGGGTATTTGAAGTCAACAACATACCTATCTCAGACAGTCATCTTTACAGTTTCTTAAAATGTAAAGTATTCTCATTCTTTAATGTGTAATGCAACAATGCTCTTAGCTGAGCATATCTAGTTAGTAGATTTATCATAAAAGATGAAATCCTACTTTAACTAGGATTGATTATTCTCTAGCATCAGTGTACACAAACAACATTATGCTTTATAATTCGTAAACGTTTGTTTTAACAGTCATCTAAATCACTCTCAATTAGATACTGTTGCTGTCGGTCATCTAAACACTCTCAATTAGATACTGTTGTTGTTAGCTCATCTTGCTCTTGTGCAAAAGTAACAACCAATTTTATACACAATATAATTTATATATACATGATGAATCCTTAGTTAAAAAACATAAGATTTCCATCCATGTATTTGATTATCTCAAGTGAAATATATCATTTAAGACTTGCTTCAATGATGTATTGCAATGTGTTGGACTTAATTTCCGCATATGTTTATTTCATTAAACATTTATTCCAAGGTCGTTTATTTTATTTCCTAAATTCCCAAGTGAAGTTTCATTCCAACCTAAAGATTAATATCTAGCTTTGATGGAATGATGCTTTCAATATGTTACACAACATATGAATTTTAAGAAAAAATATAGTGCTTCCACTTGATGTCAGTTATACTCAGGAGTTATCTTAATTTAATCAAAAACTATATTGTAATTAAATTTAAGATCTTGGCTCCTAGATGCATGATCTAATCCACACTTGGATTCTTTTATCTTGTATACTTTATGAATATTATTTTAAACTCATAACCCCTTTTGATTACACACCGTCCTCGCAAAAGGTAATCATAAAGAAAAGAGTTATAAAACTTAATTGTCATATAACGAATATAGACTCATAATCCTTTTGATTACATATCGTCCTCGCAAGGTAATCATTCAGAAAAGAGTTATGATCCTTAATTCGCCATATGTTAGATTCAAGAAAACCTGTATGACAATTAGTTATCTTTACTTAATTAATGCGTGTAGAAAAGAAAGATTTAATCATAGTCAATTGCTTGAGTAAGATTAAAAACTCTTGTCATCAGTCACGCATTAATATGTATATAATTTTATCCTTTTGAGCCTTTTTTTAAAAGAAACTTATTCTAACCTTACAGGTTTACTATTTGGTCAGAATAGTTATTTCAAGTTAATTTTATACTTCATAGTTATGATTATTTAATTTAACCATAAGTCTACTAACTAAATCATGTAGTCAAAATGTTGAAGTAGTTTACTATTATATCTTGACATTTAATTGTAATAGGACAACAAAACCCTTGTGTGTTTAAGTACTAGTAGAATAATTAGCTTCCTTACCTTGCGTTCAAGAGAAACCAATAATCATATTGTTATATGTTGTTCCTTGCACACACTTAAGATTTCTCCCACTTGTGTACAGTACAACATTATTTAATACAATACGACACGCGCTCGAACAATATGATAGTGTCATAGATATTACAAGTAGATTTCGAACCATAACGTTTAATAAGGATTTGTGAATTATTATTCTATAAATAACTTTTCAGAAAGCAACATCGGAAAGGCAACGGGTTATCTATATAACAAAATGCAATTTTCCTTAATCCTTGGTCGTTCATATTCAGAAAGTAATGAATTATTTCAAAGCAAGATAGAAATAATAAGGGCAACTAACAAAAAAATAAATCTTGTAGCTCCCACTGAAATTAACATCATTGTATGAATGTCATTTTAGTTGTAAAACATAAAGCTTCCACTAGATTTGTCAACATTGTAAGTGTTACATCACCAGTAGAGAGCAAATAGCGATTTATTTGCTTTCCTACTCTCTCTTAGAATGCCTACAAGTAGCAATGTACTTAGGTATTGTATAGAGTATATAAAATTCTACTTATATAGATGAGAGACTAGCCATTCATGCTTTCATTAACTTGAACATTTTAGCATGCAATTCCTCCTTAATCGGTCTGCTTAGCCACAATGATGTTTAGCACTATAAGGAATGAAGTGAGTCCAAGAAAAATACCTAGAATACCTGCTAGTAATTTTCTTTACTCGTTGCGGTTTAAACTCATACATCGTGACAAGTGCAAGATGTCATTATTTTGGTAGCTATAGACAAAATGTACTCTAGTTACACAAAATATATTATCTTTCAAAGATTTCAGAACCGGAAGAGGGTAATGAAAGATTAAAAGTGAGTTTAAATATAATTTATAATAATTCAATTATAACCCTATCTTATTCTTGTCAACCAATGAGAAGAGATAGGAGTAAGTCTCACTCTTCTTAACAGGAAAAGAGACTATGTTTGTCTTTCAAAGAAAATAAACTTTTGTTTACGAATTATGTTGCAATAACACAATTAATTAGAATATAGAAAGTTTAATTTTAGTATTTTCGATAATTAATTTCTTAATTGAATTAACTACCCAATTAATTTACTAATTAAGACTAAGATCCATCTTGACCTCCTACTTGGTAACCAGAGGTCTGACCAGTGAGAAAACAAGTAGGGCAAGAGGTAAGCGACGAGCGTTAATTGCATTTTAATGCAACTCTTAGGTTTATGATACTTGTCAAAACATTAGTCAACATGTAATAATGTTAAGAGCATGTTTAGTATCATCTTATGCCTCGGGTCTAGGATCTGACAAAAAGACTCGAATTAAGTCGACCAAACGAGAACGTGTAAAAATCGTCAAAGGTCTGACCACTAGGCGAATTTCACCATGGGTTGGTAGGGGTCCAGGGTCTGACAAAGAGACTCAAACCAAGTGTACGTGTTCTACGGTTGGATGTCATAGACTTAAAATTTTCCTAGGGGTATGCACATAAATGTGTCAAATGCGTGTACAAAGAGGCATGCAAAACAACTTTGTATCACTGATTTTAAAAACCTTTAGTAATGACATTGTAATGACATGCCATGGTTCATGGTAACTCCAATCGAACGCACAAAGAAGCGGAGAATCAGGTCAGCGCGAAGCGTATAAAAAACCTGAGTTCTTTAGGAAAAATCCTCCTTAAACGTCTCTTATAGTTTGTTCTAGTGGATGAGCCGTACTACCCATGAGTCCATAGCGTCCAGTTTTTAATCTTGAAATCAAGTTTTATAGCTTATAGTCTTATTAATTTTCTCAAAAATCCAATTTTGCACGAAACAAATAATAGGTCACAATAAGCATGTATTTGAACATGAATTAATAGACTTGTTTTAAAAATCATCTTTCTTTAGGTTTTAGTCCGTATTGCATACATATTAGGCGCGAATACTAGTAATCAAGTAAAAATATGCACATAAAGACTAAAGCTAATGATGATATTAAATTAACAAGTAAACATGTAAAATCCGAGTTCTCAAGCGAGTCTTCCCCAATTGGAGAACCATAAGACCCTCACTAGGTTTTCTGCTAAAGTACCTAGATCGCCCCATTCACCACATATTGTGATTGAGTGGGTCTTATAGCCGGAATAGTCAATTAATCAAAAAGGAAGCATACAAGCTAAATTAACAATTTTAATTTTCCTTTTTAACCTATATTAACTTTTAATAGAATTCAAGATCAAGATCTACATATTTTATTCATCTTATGGCAAGGATTCACATATCATTGTCATATTTTACTAGTAAAACATAAATAAAATATAAAACGCAGCAGATCATAGCATATGTTTCAATAATAGGCATGTAAACTAGGCGTATAATTAAAACATAAACGTGTAACCCATAAAGCTAAAACGAGTTGACTCGTGATGCCACTGTTGGGATTTAACATTCTAGCTAACCAAGTAGCTACGAGTACGCAGCGGATGGATCTAGTAATAGCATATAGTTAACACGTAATAAGAAGTAAATAGAAAGCGTACCTCTTAGCCAATTGATCTTGAAACAAATAAAGCGACTAAAGTAAATCGCCTCTACGGTTGCTCACACAATCACGTCAACCGAATATGTTAAGTTTGTCTAGACTTAACTTCACAAACCAAATACCTTGTATTATACGACGATTACCAAACAACCTTTGATCTTGTAACCGAAAACCAAACCACCGAATTAGGGTTTATAGGAAAACCCTAATATCACCGAAATCACTTGGACCGAATTAAGCAACCCGAAACCCTTTTAGGGGTTTTAATCTTCGAACCAGAAAGTAACCAAAACACCTTGTGTTAAGAACTTGCAACGTCGAGCTAGGAAGAGCAAGAGAGATTCGATTAAACCATTAAAGGTTTAAACGATTTTAGTGATGAACAAATAACCGAAAATCTAAAAAAACTTTGTGAGGGTTTTGTTGTAATCGGCTGGAAAAAGAGGACAAAGAAAAACCGAAACTTTGAGGGTTTTGAGGGTTATAGATCGTGTTTAATGAGTTGGATATCAAGGGTATTTATAGCCCTTGAATCCTACTCAAGATAAACAAGGAAACAAGTCCTATTCTAATTACAGCACATCTTTTCCTTTTTCTACTTATCTAAACCGAACCTGGAACCCTTGGAATATTCTTATTCAATTTCCAGCTTTTAAGACATAGAAAGTTTATGTCTTAATTCGGTTTAGTCCTTGTGGTTTGTATTAATAATGTTTGTGAAGTGTAGAACATATTCTCCGTGTATTAACGTGTGTGCCCCCAATAGGCTCACATATTCGTAACGTATACGTGCTAGCCGACTATCATAACCCAACACTGATGACTCGTGTTATTATGAAATGTGTTGAAAAAATACTAAGACAGATAGAATTGCAAAAATGGTCCTTGTGGTTTAGCCAAATTGCACGTTTGATTTTTTTCCTGGTTTTTTCAGTATCGGTTTGAGCGGTTCAGCTCGGTTTGTCAGTTTCTCAGATTTTTTGAACACCCCTAGTCTATAATACACATTGATTTTTTTAGCTATATATGATCTCAAAATGGGTAGTTCCTCTTTCTAACGCCTTTCAATATTAGACTCCGAGCGCCTTTTAATCCATTTAGCATGTTCCCCTTTTTATCTATTTTTCGATTATAACCGCTTAAGATAAACATCCCAGACAGACCCATCCAAAAATAAACGGGTTAAAATGTATCTAATCCTTAAACATAGATCCTTCTCTTGTATTCTCATTTTTAGACCACTCTTCACATAAATGTGTTGTTTCCTTATTTAAAAGGATGCTATCAGTCATAGATTAAGTGTCTAATAAATATAGATAATGGGCAAATCTATAGGCGCACACGTTGTGATCAAGCCTTCTGATGAATCATTTTTGGGGTTTCGCTTAACATCAAACGCCATACGTCCACTTGTCATAACAGTCTCGTCTATTACCCCCCAACCCTATCAACAAGAGGTGTTTAGTGCTCAGGCAACTCAACCACACCTCAACATAAAGCCCTGCTCCTGCATTCTCTACGTATAGGTGCCCAAGAAACAACCAACATATCTCCATGGAGTGAACAAACTCCATTGATTAGTACACCCTTCTTGTTGAGGAATGCTGCTCACATCACAATCAAGAAAAGCCAGATTAAAGACTACCTTTTTCCAGGAATAAAACGTTACCTTATACTCACAAAGTGATACCCACACTGATAGCTAAAACTAACTCTTGCAATCTCAAGTCCTAATACGACTATTTTAAACCATTATTACACATTTACACCAATAGACGATCACACCAAAAGTAAATATTCGATAAGGTGAGGAAATCGCAAAATGCGTCCCTTGTGAATAAACATGAGTTTTTATGTGGAACAAATCCATATTTTCAAGAGAAATATAACCCACACTCACTTTGCCTACATAGACAGCTGTAATTCCCATATTGCGTTAATATCGACAATACTGACGACATTTAGAATGAAATAAAACATCAATCATTGGATTAAACATGCAAAACATATGATAACCAATTCTTTATATGAATGAAGAACAAACACCAAGTATCTTTATTAATCAGAAATTAAAAATTGTCTTACAATCCCAATTAACCAAAACAAAAAACAGATATATGCAAAAGTACGACATTTAGTAATGTTAAAACCCAAATGTATACCGACAGATCAACACTTTCTTACACAAAAGCTAAATATCATTTGAGTAAACTTCCGATACTTGTTACAAATTCACAATAGTCACACACGAGTAACACAGAATGAGAATAAACAGATGAGTGTTCTACATAGTTCACAGTTTCAAATACTAGTAATGAGTCCATTGTAGGACAAGGAACATAATGCCTCATTATATGCGTATTTTGCGAAGTCAACAACATACCTATCTCAACAGACTTACTTACAGTTTCTTAAAATGTAAAGTATTCTTATTCTTTAATGTGTAATGCAACAATGCTCTTAGCTGAACATATCTATTTGTAGATTTATCATAAAAGATGAAATCCTACTTTAACTAGAATTGATTATTCTCTAGCATCAGCAAGATACAAACAATATTAATGCTTTATAATCGTAAACTCGGTTTTGATTTTTAACAGTCCATCTAGAACATCACACATCTAATTTAGATAGCGTTGTTGATCGAGCATCTAAACACTCTCAATTAGATACTGTTGTTTGTTAGCCATCATTCTTGCTCTCTGAGCTAGCAAAAGTAACAACCCAATTTATACACAATAATAATTTATATATACATGAAGAATCCCCCCTTAAGGTTTAACTAAAAACATAAGATTTCCATACCATCGTCGTTTTGATTAACTTCAAGTGAAATATATCATTTAAGACTTGCTTTTTCAATGATTATCTGCAATGTTTTGGAAAAGCTTAATTTCCCATATTTTTCTATTTCAGTTAAACTATTTATTCCAAGGGTCGTTGTAATTTTTTATTTCCTAAAATCCCTCGAAGTGAAGTTTCATTCCAACCTATAAAGATTAATTATCTCGCTTTTTGAAGGAATGAAGAGCTTTTCAATCTCTTACAGCAAACAAAAAGAAAATTTTAAGAAAATCATATAACGTAGCTTAAATATCCACTTAGATGTCAGTTTATACTCACGAGTTATCTAATTTAATCAAAAATCTATAATGTCATTAAATTTAATGATCACGGAGCTCCTATATGACATGATCTAAACCAGCACTTGGATTCTTTTATATCTTGTAACTTTTATTGAATAGTTATTTTAAACTGCAATAACCCCTTTTTGATTACACACCAGTCCTCTGCAAAAGACTTATCATAAAAGAAAAAAGAGCATTAATAAAAAACTTAATTGTCAATATAACGGAATATAGACTCATAATCCGTTTTGATTACATATCGTCCTCGACACAGTACAGCAATGGTAATCATTCAGAAAATAGAGTTTATGATCCTTAATCACCATATGTTAGACTTCAAGAAACCTGTATGACAATTCGTTATCTTACTTAAATAATGCGTGTAGAAAAAGAAGATTTAATCATAGTCAATTGCTTGAGTAATATTAAACACACTCTTCATTCATCAAGTCACACGACAGCATTAATATGTATAAACATTTTACTCCTTGTTGAGCCTTTTTTTTAAACAAGAAACTTATTCTAACCTTACAGGTTTACTATTTGGTCAGAATAGTTATTTCAAGTTAATTTTATACTTCATAGTTATGATTATTTAATTTAACCATAAGTCTACTAACTAAATCATGTAGTCAAAATGTTGAAGTAGTTTACTATTATATCTTGCACATTTTAATAGTAATTCGTACCGAGACAACAAAAACCCCTTGTGCGTGTTTAAGTACTAGTAGAAATAATTAGCTTCCTTACCTGCGTTCCAGAAAACCAATAATCATATTGTTATATGTTGTTCCTTGCACACACTTAAGATTTCTCCCACTTGTGTACAGTACAACATTATTTAATACGACACGCGCTCGAACAATATGATAGTGTCATAGATATTACAAGTAGATTTCGAACCATAACGTTTAATAAGGATTTGTGAATTATTATTCTAAAAAATAAATTTTCGAGAAAGAGCAACATCGAAAGGCCATACGGGTGATTTATCACAATAGACCAAACATTGCCAATTTTTCCTTAATCCTTTGGTCGTCATATTCAGAAAGTAATGAATTATATCAAAGCAAGATAGAAATAATAAGTGTCAACAACTATAACAAAAAAATAAATCCTTGAAGCTTACCCACAGAAATTAACATCATTGTATGAATTCATTCTAAGTTTTAAAAAACATAAAGCTTCAACTATATTTTGTCAACATGTAACAGTGTTACATCACCAGTAGGAGCAAACTGCAGCCAATGTTATTTGCTTTTCCTACTCTCTCTAAGTATGCCTACAAGTAGCAGATGTACTTAGGTATTGTATAGAGTATATGATATAAAATTCTACTTATATAGATGAGGGACTAGCCATTCATGCTTTCATTAACTTGAACATTTTAGCATGCAATTCCTCCTTAATCGGTCTGCCTAGCCACAAGGGTGTTTAGCACTATAAGGAATGAAGTGAGTCCAAGAAAAATACCTAGAATACCTGCTAGTAATTTTCTTTACTCGTTGCGGTTTAAACTCATACATCGTGACAAGTGCAAGATGTCATTATTTTGGTAGCTATAGACAAAATGTACTCTAGTTACACAAAATATATTATCTTTCAAAGATTTCAGAACCAGAAGAGGGTAATGAAAGATTAAAAGTGAGTTTAAATATAATTTATAATAATTCAATTATAACCCTATCTTATTCTTGTCAACCAATGAGAAGAGATAGAAGTAAGTCTCACTCTTCTTAACAGGAAAAGAGACTATGTTTGTCTTTCAAAGAAAACAAACTTTCGTTTACGAATTATGTTGCAATAACACAATTAATTAGAATATAGAAAGTTCAATTTTAATATTTTTGATAATTAATTTCTAATTTAATTAACTACCCAAATTAATTTACTAATTAAGACCAAGATCCATCTGACCTCCTACTTGTTAACCCATAGGTCTGACCAGTGAGAAGAATCAAGTATGGCAAGAGGTAGCGACAGCGTTAATTTGCAATATTATAGCAACTCTTAGGTTTATGAAAACTTGTCCAAAACATTAGTCAACATGTAATAATGTTAAGAGCATGTTTAGTATCATCTTATGCCTCGGGTCTAGGATCTGACAAAAAGACTCGAATTCAGTTCGAACCAATACGAAACGTGTCAAAAATCGTCAAAAGGGTCTGACCACCAGGCGATTCGACCATGGGTTGTAAGGGTCCAGGGTCCTGACAAAGAGACACGAAACCAAGTGTACGTGTTCTAGACGGTTGGATGTCATAGACTTAGACATTTTCTAGGGTTATGCACATAAATGTGTCAAATGCGTGTACAAAGAGGCATGCAAAACAACTTTGTATCACTGATTTTAAAAACCTTTAGTAATGACATTGTAATGACATGCCATGGTTCATGGTAACTCCAATCGAACGCACAAAGAAGCGGAGAATCAGGTCAGCGCGAAGCGTATTAAAAAACCTGCGTTTCTTTAGGGAAAAATCTACTCACTTAAAACGTCTCTTATAGTTTGCTTCTAGTGATGAGCCTGTACTACCCATAGAGTCCATAGCGTTCCAGTTTTTAATCTGAAATCAAAGTTTTATAGCTATAGTCTTATTAATATTTTCTCAAAAAATCCAAGTTTTGCACGAAACAATAATGGTCACAATAAGCATTAATTTGAACATGAATTAATAGACTTGTGTTGAAAAATCATCTCTTCTGCTTTAGGATTAGTCCGTATTGCATACATATTAGCGCGAATAGGCTAAGATAATCAAGTAAGACAATATGCACATAAAGACAAAGCTAATGATGATATTAAATAAACAGTTAAACATGTAAAAATCCGAATTCTCAAGCGAGTCATCTCTAATTGGAGAACATAAGACCCTCCACTAGGTAGTTTCTGGCTAGAAGTACCTAGATCACGCCCATTCCACCGAAATATTGTGATTGAGTGGGTCTTATAGCACGAATACGTTAATTAATCAAAAAGGAAGATACAAGCTAAATAATAATATTAATTTTCCTTTTCCAACCTATATTAACTTAGAGCGATATGAATTCAAAGATCAATATCTATAGCCTATTTTATTCATCTATGTCAAGGATTTTCATATCATTGGCGTCATTAAGTTAACTAGTGAAACACATAAATAAAAAATATCGAACGCAAGCAGATCATAGCATAGTTTTTAATAATAGGCATGGTAAACTCATGGCGTCATAATTAAAATACAAATGTGTAAACCCCATAAAGCTAAAACGAGTTGACTCGTTGAGCCACAGTTGGGATTTAAACACTTCTAGTCTCTAACCAATAGACTTACGAGTACGCAGCGGATGGAACGTAATAGCATATAGTTAACAATGTAATAATAGAGTAAATAGAAAGCGTACCACCTCTTAGCCATCTTGATCTTGAAACAAATCTCAAAACGACCTTAAAGTAAAAATCGCCTCTAACAACGGTTGCTCCACAATCACGCGTCAACTGAATATTTTAAGTTTGTCTAGACCTTAAACTCACACAAAACCAAATACCTTATATATATACGATGATTACAAACAACCTTTGAACACCTTCAGTACTAACCAGAAAAACCAAACCACTGCGAATTAGGGTTTTATAGGAAAATCCATAAATCACCTGAAATTCAATGGAACCAGAATTAACGCACTCCGAAACCCTTTTAGGGGTTTGTAAATTTCGAACCTAGGAAGTAACCAAAACACCTTGTTGTAAGAAACTTGCAAACGTCGAGCTAGGAAGAGCAAGTAAGATTCGATTACTCTCCACCATAAAAGGTTTAAACATTATTTAGTTAGATGAACAATATAATCTGAAAATTCTAATAAAAATTTTGTGTAGGTTTTGTTTGTAATCGTTCTAGAAAAAGAGGACAAAAGAAAAACCATCAACCTTCTGAGGGTTTTGAGGTTATAGATCGTGGTTAATAAAGTTGGATATCAAAGGATTTATAATCCCTGAATCCTACACCAAGATAAACTAGCAAAACAAGTCCATTCTAATCCAAAGCATAGGATAACACATCTTTTCCATTCTTTCTAATTATCAAACCGAACCTGGAACCCTTGAATATTCCTATTCTATTCCAATCTTTTAAAGACATAACATATCTTATGTCTTGTAGATTCGGTTTTATTAGGTCCCTTATGGTTTGTATTAATAATGTTTGTGAAGTGTAGAACATATTCTCCATGTATTAACGTGTGTGACCCCCGTAGGGCTCACATATCGAAACGTATACAGCTAGCCGATATCATAACCCAAACACTGAAGACTCGTGTTATTAAGAAAACTGTGTTTGATAAAAAATTACTAAACTATATAGAAATTGCAAAATGGTCCTGTGTGTTTAGCCTCAATTGCAACGTTTGATTTTTTTCACCTGGTTTTTTCTCTGTATCGGTTTGAGTGGTTCACTCAGTATCTTGTCAGTTTCTCCGATTTTTTGAACACCCTAGTCTATAAACTACATTGATTTTTTTTTAGCTATATATGTTACTCCCAAATGGGGAGTCTTCCTCTTTCAAACCGCCTTTCATATTGGACTCACGGCGCGCTCCATTTAATCCATTCTAGCCAAGTCTTCCACCTTTTTATCTATTTTATCGATTATAACGCTTAAATAAAACATCCCAGAACAAAGACCCATGCCAAAATAATTCGGTTAAATGTAGTCTAATACCTACTAAACATAGATCCCTTCTCTTGTAATCTCATTCTTAGACAATCATCCAACTAAAAGGTTGTCTTCTTATTTAAAAGGATGCTATCATGATCATAGATTAACCAATTAGTCAATAACACAAATGGAACTTAAGTGATCTACTTTATAATAATGTATGTCACTGCACCATCACCTTCTCACACGCGTAATAACCGGTTAAACTCGACCTTGAAAATTAGAATTACAGGTCATGGGAGTTCTTTTTTGAGCAATTGTGCTCTAGCTATGATGTTGAAAAATGCATCCATAGTCCTACCAATGAAGCTACCTCGAGCACTTTGCCTCCTCTCACACCGGAAGAGCTCAAAGTAGACAAAATTGTACTTTTATGGATTTTCACCACTCTTTTGGACGCCCTTCAAGCTCGGTTGGTTGTGGCGCGTCTGAAATCGGCAAAGGAAGCATAGAGCCTACTCTCCGACATTTTCAAAGACAACAAGAGATCTCGTACCAATACGTTGAAGGCCGAGTTATGTTCTATCAAACTTGGGGATCAAAGCATGGAATCTTACTTTCAAAAGACCGAATCGATTGTTACCATCCTTACGAGCCTTGATTTTCATGTTAATGACGAAGACGTGGTTCACTATGCACTTGAAGGCCTCCCAAAGAAATACAATTAATTTTGTGGCAATATGCACAATAAGGAATCTTACTTTCAAAAGACCGAATCGATTGTTACCATCCTTACGCGCATTCGTTATTAATTACCGAAGAGATGCGCTTGAAATCTAAGGCTCTTTCCTTACCCGTGGACTCCTCCTCTCCTATGGTTCTCTTGGCCGAATCAGGTAATTCTCATCACCCCCTATTGAACAAGTTAAATCATGGTGACCGTGCTTTAATTTTGCCAAGGGTACATGTCGATTTGGGGATGGTTACAAATTTGTGCATGATGCAAATGCAAAAATTACTGGTAATCGTAACAATGAGAACAAGGGCACCAATAATGAAGAGTTGTTAACTAAGCTGTTGGGTAGATTAGGCTTAAACAAACCACTTGATAATAATACTCCTACCTCTAAAACTATTACCACGCCTACTGTAAATGCAAACCCAACTGCATACTTAGCTAGTCTTAGCCCAAGCCTTATTGTTTACCCTGCTGTCCAGCCCACGCCTACTGTTAGTCAACCTGGGGCCCCGCCTGGCTTTGGATATCTAATTGTCTATCAACCTGGTATACCCACCTATGTACAGCCCATACCCCCTTATGTTTCGACGGCCCAACAGCTTCTTGGCTCAACTCCCTTTGTGCAACCGGCCTACCAGCTGACTTATAATTATGTGATGCCAGCCCAACAGCCACCTTCTTTGGCTCGGCTCATGCCTTTGGTCCAACAGCCTCTTACCGGAACAGTAGGTACCACGGTTTCCTCGGGACTGGAAACCACCTTACCTCATGCATTTGCTACCAGGACTCTTCATGATCTTACCATGGGTGCTTGGAATATAGACACAAGTGCGAGCTCTCATCTCAATAATTCTGTTACTAATCTGAGTAAAAGTTTTAATATGTGTATGTATCCGTCTATTTCGGTTGGTGGCGGTCGCTCTATACCCGTCACTAATACGGGTTATAGTATTTTGCCATCTTTTGTTTGTAATCTTCATTTAAATAATGTTATTATAACTTCACATATTGTCAAAAATTTGATTTATGTTCACCAATTTATTCGTGACAATAATTGCACTGTTGAATTTAATGCGTTTAGTTTTTCTGTTAAGGATTACATGACGCGTCAAGTGCTGCTCTGATGTGATAGCACAGGGTATCTTTACCCGGTCACATCTCCATCTCCAGTTCCTCATGTCTTTCTTGTCAGTCAGCATACATGGCATTAGCATCTTGGACATCCAGGAAGTGACGTGCTATGTCGTCTAGTTTCTAATAATTTTATTTCATATAATAAGGAGAAGCCTCCTGCTCTTTGTCATGCGTGTCAGCTTGTCAAACACGTGAGGCTTCTGTTTGTAAGTTCTAATACCGTGGTTACTTTATGTTTTGATATTATTCACTCGGATGTATGGACTTCACCCATCTCGAGTCTTTCTGGGTTTAAATATTATGTCTTGTTTTTGGATCATTATTCTTAATTTGTTTAGGCTTTGTTGGTCCTTTGGAATATGATATAAACTTTATCAAGTTAAACTAAACATATTCCATAGCAATGAAGTGAGTTTTAAACAGATATATATGAAGAATATAAAGAATAAGTTTAAAACACACAGAAGTACTTTTCAACATATAGGTTCTTATTAAAATCAAATAAAGAATCTATGACACACATTGCTTGCGGAATAGCAAGGTGGTTGAATGAAAATTGGAGTGTTATCTCCTTCGAACATACACTCTAACCAAAGTTAAGAGACTAAGAAAACAAACTACTTATGACTAAACCGAAGCTTCAGCTTCAGTAGTACTGTTCATTTTTGTTTGAGAGATAAATGAACTCTTCAATGTGTATCACATTAATTGGAAGAGATAACATTTACTCTGGGAATCTCTTTCATTTTATAGGCAAAGGGATTAGGGTTTACAAGTTAACCTAGTATGCGTGTCATGCATCGAATGGGTGGTTGAGATACCATTTAATGCAGACATGCTCTAAAGTATCAGTTACAGTCCTTTCAGGAAAAGTTGTTGTACTTCTTATAACAACTCTAGAAGTAGTCATTCCCAAGGAGATTGCTTTATTCCTTTTGACATAAAGCAATCTTTTTCCCGCCTTGTAAACCTTCTAGAAGTGAAACAAAGTTTCAAACTTCTATTAAGGAGATAGACAATGTTCAGCTTGGAATTGTCAACCAAGCTGAACTGAAGCTCTTTACATATGCCTTCTTCAGTTTCTAATCCGCTGGATAAACTAAAGTGAAGATACTTTCCAATATTCTAAGGACCCGAAGAGCTGACGCTGAAGAACCTTTAGCGACTCAAACTGAAAGAAAACAACAATTAATGTGTTTGATACTTTGATATGCATAGTAAATGTTTTAAGCTAAATGCCTAGCAAGTGTTTATTAAAAAGTCTCTTTAAATACTAAGACATATAGAATTGCAAAAATGGTCCTTGTGGTTTAGCCAAATTACACGTTCGGTTTTTTTTGTTTCAGTTTTTTTCGGTATCGGTTTGAGCGACTCGGCTCGGTTTATCGGTTTCTCGGATTTGTTGAACACCCCTAGTCTATAATACACATTGAATTTTTTAGCTATATATTATCTCAAAATAGGTAGTTCCCCTTTCTAACACCTTTCAATATTAGACTTCGAGCGCCTTTTAACTCATTTAGCATGTTCCCCTTTCTATCTATTTTTCGATTATAACCGCTTAAGATAAACAACCCAGACAGACCCATCCATAAATAAACGGGTTAAAATGTATCTAATCCTTAAACATAGATCCTTCTCTTGTATTCTCATTTTGGACCACTCTTCACATAAATGTGTTGTTTCCTTATTTCAAAGGATGCTATAAGTCATAGATTAACCAATTGTAATAACACAATGATCTTATAGTGTACTTTATAATAATTATGTCATATACCATCACCTTTTCACACGCGTAACATTTAAACTCGACCTTGAAAATTGGAATTACGGGTCATGGGAGTTCTTTTTTGAGCAATTGTGCTCTAGCTATAATGTTGAAAAATACATCCATAGTCCTACCAATGAAGCTACGTCGAGCACTTTGGCTCCTCTCACACTGGAAGAGCTCAAAGTAGACAAAATTGTACTTTCATGGATTTTCACCACTCTTTCAGACGCCCTTCAAGCTCGATTGGTTATGGCGCGTCAGAAATCGGCAAAGGAAGCATGTGGCCTTATCTCTGACATTTTCAAAGACAACAAGAGATCTCGTACCAATGCGTTGAAGGCCGAGTTATGTTTTATCAAACTTTGGGGATCAAAGCATGGAATATTACTTTCAAAAGATCGAATCGATTGTTACCATGCTCACGAGCCTTGATTTTCATGTTAATGACGAAGACGTGGTTCACTATGCACTTGAAGTCCTCCCGAAGAAGTACAATCAAGTTTGTGGCTATATGCTCAATAAGGACACTTTTCCCGATCTCAAAACGGCGCGTTCGTTGTTGTTTACCGAAGAGATGCGTTTGAAATTCAAGGCTCTTGCCTTACCCGTGGACTCCTCCTCTACTATGGTTCTCTTGGTCGAATCAGGTAATTCTCATCGCCCCCTTATTCAACAAGTTAAATCATGGCGACCATGTTTTAATTTGGCCAAGGGTACATGTTGATTTGGGGATGGTTGCAAATTTATGCACGATGCAAATGAAAAAATTACTGGTAATCGTAACATTGAGAACAAGGGCACCAATACTAAAGAGTTGTTAACTAAGTTGTTGGGTAGATTAGGCTTAAACAAATCACTTGATAATAATACTCCTACCTCTAAAACTATTACTACGGCTACTGTAAATGCATACCCAACTGCATACTTAGCTAGTCTTAGCCCAGGCCCCATTGCTTACCCTGTTGTCCAGCCTACACTTACTGTTAGTCAACCTGGGCCCCCGTCTGGCTTTAGATATCTAATTGTCCATCAACCTGGTATACCCACCTATGTGCAACCTACACCCCGTTATGTTCTAACGGCCCAACAGCTTCCTGGCCTAACTCCCTTTGTGCAACCGGCCCACCAGATGACTTATAATTATGTGATGCCAGCCCAACAACCACCTCCTTCGCCCTGGCCCATGCCTTTGGTCCAACAGTCTCCCACCGGAATAGTAGGTACCACCAGGACTCTTCATGATCCTACCATGGATGCTTGGAATATAGACACAGGTGCGAGCTAGCATCTTAATAATTCTGTTACTAATCTTAGTGAAAGTTTTATTATGTGTATGTATTCGTCTATCTCGGTTGGTGACGGTCGCTCTATACCCGTCACTAATACGGGTCATAGTATTTTGCCATCTTTTGTTCGTAATCTTCATTTAAATAATGTTCTTATAACTTCACATATTGTCAAAAATTTGATTTCTGTTCGCCAATTTGTTCGTGACAATAATTGTACTATTAAATTTGATGCGTTTGTTTTATCTGTTAAGGATTACATGACGCGTCGAGTGCTGCTCCAAAGTGATAGCACGGGGGATCTTTACTTGGTGACATCTCCATCTCCAGTTCCTCATGTCTTTCTTGTCAGCCAACATACGTGGCATCAGCATCTTGAACATCCAGGAAGTGACGTGCTACATCGTCTAGTTTCCAATAATTTTGTTTCATATAATAAGGAGAAGCCTCCCGCTCTTTGTCATGCATGCCAGCTTGTCAAACACGTGAGACTTCCGTTTGTGAGTTCTAATACTATAGTTACTTCATTTTTTAAATATTATTCAGTCGGATGTGTGGACTTCACCCATCTAAAGTCTTTCTGGGTTTAAATACTATGTCTTGTTTTTGAATCATTATTCTCAATTTGTTTGGGCTTTGTTGGTCCCTTGGAATATGATATAAGGTTTATCAAGTTAAACTAATCATATTCCATAGCAATGAAATGAGTTTTAAACAGATATATATATATATATATATATGAATTATATAAAGAATAAGTTTAAAACATGCAGAATTACTTTTCAACGTATAGGTTCTTATTAAAATCAAATTAAGAATTTATGACACATATTGCTTACGGAATAGCAAGCAGGTTGAATGACAATTGGGGTGTTATCTTCTTCGATAACCAAAGTTAAGAGAGTAAGAAAACAAACTACTTATGACTAAACTGAAGCTTCACCTTCAGTAGTACCGGTCAGTTTGTTTGAGAGATAAATGAACTCTTCAATGTGTATCACATTAATTGGAAGAGATAACATTTACTCTGGGAATCCCATTCCTTTTATAGGCAAATGGATTAGGGTTTATAAGTTGTTGGGTCAATTCAGTGCCCAATGACCTTTCACTTAGGATTTGAATACAATATAACCTAAGTGTAAATAACCTTTAACATTTCAAGGTTACTAAGTGAATAGTCACTCAGTGAGTTACCTTCAGGATGCTCAGCCTGAGTCTATAAGAAAGACTTTAACATTCAGTGAGGTGGTTCTCAGTGAATGAAGCCTGAGACAAAGAAGAAGGTGATGGGTTCAGTGAGTCGTGGCAATAGACTTACTGAGCCCCATACAATCTCCAACAACAAAAGACCCTGAAGACAAGAGACTGACGAATAGGCGGGATAGTTTAAAAGCAGATAAGTCCAAGCTCTTATCTCCAGAAGTCAACTTATCCTGAAGAGGGTATAAAACAAGTTCAGTGTCAGGAACTAAACTTGGAAAGAGCATTTGTCTCATACTTAGAATAGATATTGTAATAAGGACAAATTAGTACACATGTACTAACCTATTGGATCTAAGATAAGTGCTCAACACCCAAGAGGTGTGACCCTACCTAAGTAGTATAAATAGAGCTCTTGTAATGGAGTAGATGTTAAGTTTGTGCATTCAAAGTCGTATCTTTCACAAACACACATCTACTCCTTCAAATCTACTAAGTCCCTGAGCAAGCTTAGTTGGTTAGCATAGTAGTTAACTTTGAATAACAATTTAGGTTTATGCAAAGTTATTAGTGAGGAGATCACACATACACACACATTGTCATTCAATCCCCGTTGTAGTTCCGCATACAATGGGGAATATTTCTTAATAAAAAGAGTTAAACGTTGAAAAGTTAATTTTGTGTCTTTTACTTGCTATTTACATTTACGTACACAAATATTTTCAAAACAACACTTTACTTGCATGCCATGAGTTAGTTAGTGATAACTTTGTAGTTATTGTTCACTAACTAAGTGGGAACAACAAGTGGTATCAGAGCCTCAGGTTTGTAAAACTTACTTAACACTAATTTACTTAAGTTTTTAAAACCTAGATCCTTAAATGGCTGCAGTAAATGATGTACCCCAGCTAGTTGACAAAAAGGGAGGTAGCTACGCTGCTATTGCTCCTAAACTAGAGCCGGAAAAATTTAATAAGTGAAAAAAGCGAATGCTTTTCTATTTAGCGGGAATAAAACCCTATTACTTAAAATGTATTAAGGATGGTCCATTTCAGCCAAAAACAGCTGAAGGTGATGCTAAGCCTGAGTCCCAATGGACTCCAGATGAGAGGAGGGTGGTCGTTCAAGACCAGCGCCTTAAAAGCATCATTATGTCATGTCTACCAGATGACATAATGGAATCTGTCATTAGTTGTGTTTCAGCGAAAGAAACATGGACTGACTTGGTTCACAGCTTTGAAGGTCCCTCAGATACCAAGGAAAATAGGATCATGGATCTGAAACTTGAGTATCAAACTTTCAGGGCAAAGTCCACTGAAAGTCTCTCACAGACCTACACCCGCTATAAGACCCTGCTCAATGAGCTTGCCAATGATGGTGTTAACCTCTCTAAACACGAAATCAATGTTGGTTTCGTGAACAGTCTCCCTGAGAAGTGGCTAACCTTCTCTCAGGGACTGAGGAATGCCAATCATACTCAGACTCTTGACCTTGCAGATATCTATGGGAGGTTTGTCTATGAGGACAACCTAATCCAAAGAAGGTATTCTGACACCAAAAAGGCCCTCATTACCACTCCCTCAAGCACTCTAATTTCTACTGCCTTCTTCTCTAACAATGTCATTCAGGATTTCCAAGAAAATTCTGATGATGAAGTAGATGAAAGGACTAGTGAGGAGTATCTAAGAGACTTAGATATTGAGTATCATGAAAGAGCCCTTTTGGCAAACTCAAAACGTTTTATAAAAAGAAGAAACAATTTCTCAGGTCAAAAGGCAAATGAAAATACTAAATGTTACAAATGTGGCAACAAAGGTCATTTTGCAAGAGACTGTTTTTCTAAAATGTCTGAACCTTCTTACAAATCACCAGTGAATGATTACTCATCAGTGTCTAGAGGCTTTCAACCAAAGTTTAGTCTAAAACTTATTCAATCTTCTTCTAATAATCAAGCTGATCAGAAGTTTCAGAAAGATTACAAGGCTGAGTACAAGAAGATGAAAGCTAAGCTTGCACTACTTGAGGCAAGTCCCTCAAGCTCTCAGAACCCAAAGACCTTCCAACCTAAGAACAAAGGTTTAGTCGTTGAAACCTTTGATTGGGATGAGGAAGAAGTTTTTGATGAGGAAGAAGTCACTTAGGTCAAGGTACTGATGGCTCTAGCTGATGATGAGCTCACTGTTGGAAAGAGTCAAGCTCGTAATGGTGAATGGGTCGACATAACCATGAGAAAGGTAAACACTCTTCTCTCTATGGATGAAGATGTCGATTGGCAAAATTACCTGAAGTATATCATGATCTTAAGTTTGTTGAAGAGCAATGATTAAAATTACTTTCTAAGTATAACAAAATGGTTTTTGATTAAATAAGTGTAGAGATGAATTGCTAATCTTAAAACAAGCCAAGCTTGATGCTGTCACTTTTCAAATTCAAAACACTAAACTTATAAAGTTAAATCATGCTCTTTAAAAACAACTCAAAGAGGAGAAAAAGATCAATGAAAAATGTCTAACTAGCTCAAAAAGGGTTAGTCAATGCATCAGTGAGCAAATTCCTCACCAAAAGAAGAAAGTTTTTGGTGGTGAATTACTCATTGAGTCATCATCTAAAAGGAATGAAAATGAAAATCTTTTTGTTCCTGCTTCCATGGGCTATGACCAAGAAATGGTTCCAAAAACCAAAGATTAGGTTGAGAGACTCAATCCTGACAGCAAATTTCCAAACTTTAATACTGGAAGAATTCTAGTCCTTGAAAGTCAAGCTGTCAATGAGTCTCTTGAAACCTCAAATACCCCTGAATCATCCAAAGATTCTGAAGCTAAATTCCTCACTCCACTACCTCCCCTGAAAATTCTTCAGGGAGCTTCACCAAGCTTAGAGGTACTACCATTTACATTTCAACCCCACTCTCCAAAAAAAAGACCAGGCTTAGGTATCATGAAACACACAAAGCCTGAAACACAGGATCCTTCTAACGAAAGTGTTTCAAGAACTGTCACTGTTAATGAATGTAAGCAAACCACACCTTTAGTTCCTACTGAAGTCAAAGACACAGAACAAGAGTCAAAATTAAATGAATTAACAAAACTTGTTCAGATGTTAATAGATGAAAAGGTCAACTCTGACCAAAAGACTCAAGAATCAAATCTAAAGATTCAAAAGGCCGAGTTATCCAAATTAGTTGATTCATCTAAATAAGTCAAGACTCTAAACCCAAAGTTCAGAGTATTGGCTCAACAAAATAACTCAGACCTAAGCCTATTCAAAAGCCACAACTTAAGTGTGAACTATGTCACTATACCAATCATTCAACTGATGATTGCAATAGGATTCTCTACTGCATGATATGCAAAAGGGAGGATCATAGGACCTTAGATCATGAGATGTATATTGCCTTACTAAAAAGAAGTGAGAACTACAAGGCTCAGCCTTATCAATATGCATCTTCTTTCAAGCAGATCCTGAGAGCAAAGGCAAAGCCTTTCCCACCATGCACACACTATGGTTTTAATGATCATATACCTGATGATTATAGAAACTACCCGGAGTGTGGAATCTATGGAAGCTATAATCACTCTACCTCAGGACACAATCGTGTTATTAAGATTAGAGGAGGAGTACTAGCTGAATCTTTTTAGTCTAATGAGTCCTCAATTAGGGTAAAGTTTAATACAAGTGGAAGCACTGTACACTCCACCTCTGACCATAATGAATTTGATCACTTCAAAATAGGTGAGAAAATTTAGGCTGCAAAGGCCAAGGAGCCCACCAAAAAGTGGGTTTACAAAAGAAACTAACCAAAGGTTATTATTTGTGTAGAGACACATCAAGGAGCCCATCTGGTACCTGGACAGTGGATGCTCAAGGAGTATGATTGGTGTCAAGAGTTATTTGCACTCATATGTAGAGTAACCAGGTCCTAAGGTAGTGTTTGGTGATAACTCATCTTGTATTACTGAGGGATATGGTTCAATAAACTGTAAGGGTATAGTTTTTATAAAAGTAGCCTTTGTAAATGGTCTTAAGTACAATCTAATCAGCATTAGCCAACTCTGTGATGCTAAGTATATTGTATAGTTTAATGATAAGCAAGGAGCAATATTTAATGCTAACAAAGAAATTGTTTTGATAGCACCTAGAAGGAATGATGTATATGTCCTTGACATATCTTCACTGGCTCCAAATGGAGCCTGCTTCTTTGCCAAAGCCTCAGAAAGTGTAAACTGGCTATGGCATAAAAGGCTATCACACCTCAATTTCAAGAACATTAATAAACTTGCCAAACAAAACAAAGTTCTTGGTCTTCCTTCCCTAGTTTATTCAAAGGATAAACCTTGCACAACATGTAAAAAAGGGAAACAACATAGAGCTGCATTCAAAACTAAACAAAACTTCTCCATCAGAAAGTGTTTGCATCTTCTTCTTATAGACTTGTTTGAACCAATAAGTCTAATGTCCATAAACCATGAGAAATATACCCTAGTCATTGTTGATGAGTACTCAAGGTACACATGGGTATAATTTCTCAGGAAGAAGAGTCAAGCACCTGAAATGATTATGTCTTTTATCAGGATGGTAGAAAACCAAAATGATGTAAAAGTCAAACAAATCAGAACTGATAATGGGACTGAGTTTAAAAATCATAAGATTGAGAGTTTCTGTGATGAGAAAGGAATCTCTCAAAATTTCTCTTCTCCCTACACACCTGAACAAAATGGTGTAGCTGAAAGGAAAAACAAAACTCTCATTGAGGCTGCTAGAACTATGCTGAATGGATCAGTACTTTTTAAGCATTTATGGATTGATGCAGTTAGAATAACCTTCTATACTTAAAATAGATCAATCATTGTCAAAAGACATGATAAAATTTCCTATGAAATATTTAGGGAAAGAATTCCTGATATCAGTTACTTTCATATGTTTGGATGTCCTGTGTTTATTCATAATCACAAGGATCATCTAGGAAAATTTGATGCCAAAGTTGATGATGGATATTTCTTAGGATATTCCTATGTCTTAAAGACTTTCAGAGTCTATAACACAAGAAGATAACAAATAGAGGAGACTTATCATGTAACATTTGATGAAAGTATGGAAGCCATCAGGTTCACCAATACTTTAGTAGATGAGATAGGAATTGATGATTCCTCCAGATATCCTCTTGATGAATTTCAAAGGATGACCCATCTAGACAATATCAAGTAGATTCTGATGTCTCATACTACATCATTCCTCATGGACGTTCACTTAGTGAAATTACTCAAGAAAATCATGTCCCTGAAGTAGTTGCTCCTAATGAGCCTGAAATACTTCACACTGAGGATACCGAAGGTCCTCCTGATCCAATCAACACTGAAGGGACACATGAACAAAACATTCAGAATGATCAAATGATCACTCAACCCACTGATGTACCATCAGGGATCAACACTAAAGTTTTAGGATCCATTATTGAACCTTTAGTCCCTGATGTCACTCAGTCTTACATCACAAATTAAGCCCCTACAAGTTCTCATCCTGTTCCTCAGGATAGATGGTCAAGAGATCAACACATTGAACTTGTAAATATCATTGGTGATCCTGGTAAAGGCATGCTTACAAGAAGCATGGTTGCCAAGCTTATAACTGCCTCAGCAAGTGAATGTCTATTTGTTGATTTTCTCTCTAAGATAGAGCCTAAAAAGGTATCTGAGGCACTGAAGCACCCAGGATGGATTGATGCCATCAGTTCTATAGAAACAAAGTATGGACTCTTGTTCCTCTCTGTTATGAAAAAATAGCCATAGGTTCCAAATAGGTATTCAAGAACAAGAAAGTTAAGCATGGCACAACAACAAAGAACAAAGCAAGACTGGTTGCACAAGGGTATAGTCAGGAAGAAGGAATTGACTATGATGAAACCTTTGCACCAGTGGCAAGAATGGAAGCCATCAGGATATTTCTTGCGTTTGCCATATACATGAACTTCAAAGTTTACCAAATGGATGTCAAAAGTGCCTTCCTGAATGGTAAACTGAAAGAAAACGTTTATGTCAAACAGCCTCCTGGCTTTGAAAGTAGTGAGTTCCCTGACTATGTCTGTAAACTTGACAAAGCTCTTTATAGGCTAAAACAAGCACCAAGGGCATGGTATGAGACCCTCTCATCTACATTCCTTAATTCCAATACGTTTTGGCTAGGGGAAGAAAAAGATAAACACAACTTGTTATCTAATAAACCAAAAGAAGAGTCTCCTTGTTCAAGTGTATGTAGATGACATCTATAAATTTTGGCTCAACAAGTTTATAAACTTTTGTAACCATTTGAGAACTAAAGACAAAGAAATTTGAAAATGAGTATGATGGGTGAACTCACATACTCCTTTGGCTTGAAATACAAGCAGGAAGTGTAAAGGCATCTCAAATTTGTCAAGAAACAGTACAACCAGGAACTTACTCAAGAAATAGAAATTTTTTGATAGTATTCCTCAGTGAAAACACCCATGGTTCCTCCAAACAACTTAGGTCCTGATTTAGCTGGCAAATCAGTTAATGAGACCTCATACAGAGGAATGATTGGGTCACTGATGTACTTGACTGCAACAAGGCCTGATAGTCAATTCTCCATAGTCTTATGTGCAAGATATCAGTCCAATCTAAAGGAATCACATCTAATAGTTGTGAAAAGAATCCTCAGGTACCTGAAAGGTACACCAACCCTTGGTTTGTATTATCTAAAATGTTCAGGCTTTGATCTCAAAGGATATTCAGACTTAGACTATGCTGGTTGCAATATTGATAGAAAAAGCACCTTAGGTGCCTGTCAAATACTTGGTGGAAAATTGGTTTGTTGGAGTGCCAAGAAACAGCAGTCAGTGGCTATGTCCTCAGCTGAAGCTAAATATGTTGTTGCTGCTGGGTGTTGTGCAAGTATCCTATAGATGAAAAGTCAACTCAGTGACTATGACATTCATTATAAGATGGTACCCATCTTTTGTGACAACACCAGTGCCATTGCAATATCTAACAATCCAGTACTTCACTCAAGAACCAAGCATATTGATATTAGATATCATTTCATCAAGGATCACATCCTTAAAGGAGATATTGAATTACACTTCATCCCCACCGAGTATCAACTAGCTGATATCTTTAGTAAACCCCTAGATGAACCTACTTTCACCAGACTAAAAGCAGAATTAGGCATGTTGAATATTGATTAATCAGTCTCTCTGATTAATCGTATTCAGTATGGTGTATATTCTTCTCCTTGAGATCCACATGAATCCCATGACACTGAGGGACACATTAAATGAAGTAACTAAATGCTCTAAGTATTTAGTTACTTAATATCCTAGGTTGGTGACTAAACACATTAAATAAGGAACAAATATTCCTTATCTAACTATCATCCAATAGTCATGGGCCCCAACTTCTAATTTTACTCAATTAACCCCAACAAGCATTTAATGCTCACTCCTATGCACACAATCTATTCCCAACATGTCTAATCAAAAGACTCTTAACCGTTATCTGTACGTCACGACTGCAAAAGTGAAAGACAACGGAACGGCTACACTATAGTCGTAAAAGAGGGAATCATGCAACTAGTGGGTTATAGCATTAAATGCGTTCCCAAAACAATTTTAACTTTTTCCAAAAAATGAAAATTTTAAAATAATCAAAACCTTTTCACACACCCTCTACAAATACCCTTCTTCAAAACAAGAACACACACATAAATTTCCAAAATCAAATAAACTCTGCTCAAATTCTCTTTCAAAGCAAAAGTGTGGGTGTTCTTCAATTTTTTGGGTAAAAGCTTATCTCTTAATTAGTTATTCATTGCAATACTTCTTTCAAACAATTTTTTGGTCAATCATGTTCCATACAAAGATATCCATCTTCGTATAGTCCCTTTTGACAACATATCATGCATTTCACGACAGCGATCAAGTTTGAAATAAACTTGTGACCATTTGGTGTGTGGTATTCTGCCATTAATCGTATTCAGTATGGTGTATATTCTTCTCCCTGAAATCCACATGAATCCCATGACACTGAAGGACACATTAAATGAAGTAACTAAATGCTCCAAGTATTTGGTTACTTAATATCCTAGGTTGGTGACTGAACACATTAAATAAGGAACACATATTCCTTATCTAACTATCATCCAATAGTCATGGGCCCCAACTTCTAATTTCACTCAATTAACCCCAACAAGCATTTAATGCTCACTTCCATGCACATAATCTATTCCCAACATGTCTAATCAAAAGACTCTTGACCGTTATCCGTACGTCACGACTACAAAAGTAAAAGACAACAGAACGGCTACACTATAGTCGTAAAAGAGGGAATCGTGCAACTAGTGGGTTATAGCATTAAATGCGTTCCCAAAATAATTTTAACTTTTTCCAAAAAATGAAAATTTTAAAATAATCAAAACCTTTTCACACACCCTCTATAAATACCCTTCTTCAAAACAAGAACACACACACAAATTTCCAAAATCAAATAAACTCTGCTCAAATTCTCTCTCAAAGCAAAAGTATGGGTGTTCTTCAAATTTTTTGGGTAAAAAGCTTATCTCTTAATCAGTTATTCATTGCAATACTTCTTTCAAACAGTTTTTTGGTTAATCATGTTCCATACAAAGATATCCATCTTCGTATAGTCCCTTTTGACAACATATCACGCATTTCACGACAGCGATCAAGTTTGAAATAAACTTGTGACCATCTGGTGTGTGGTATTCTGCCATTAAAACCTTTTTTGTTTTCAAAACATTCATCTAAAATGGCAAAACAACAAACAATCATGTATTCTCCTCAATGGAACAACATGACTATGGATGATGTAGTTTTTCAAACAAATAATGTGGTGGGTAACTTTCAATGCCCACCAAATGTGCCTGCTTACAAGCCAATAATGAAATTTCTGTTAAATTGTCTGTTGAACAAACCTTTTACCAACTATCCCTTAGTGGTTTACCAGAACTTCCTCAGGGAGTTTTGGAGCACTGTTGTTGCCTTTGACCCTTTCCCATCAACTGATGAGCCTGAGAAATGCCCACTCAGAGAATTCCTCATCAAGTTCTCAGTTTTAAACGGGCAAAGACCATTGACCCTTGATTTTAAAACTTTTTGTTCCACAACTGGTCTTGATTATAATAATGGTAAATATGTGGCTCATCCTGCACCTAAGGTTATGAAGAAAGAATTGGGAAAAATTACCATCAACCCGAGTTACCTGGATAAAACCCCAGTCCTGAAAAACTCTTTTCATGTGGCTTGGAGAATTATGTTTACTTTTGTGATTCAGGTTCTTGGCAGGAACTACTCCTCTACTGAACAAGTAAACTCCATCCAACAGCTTTTAGCCTTCAGTCTCATCACTGGGACTGAGGTTGACATTGAGGAGATCATTTACAGTGATCTCGTAACCAAGCTACTGAATAATTCTAGGCTGAAATACGTTTCATACCCTAGATTTATCTTATGTGCTTTGCAAGTGTTACTGGGTTCTGACTACACTCAGGATAAAAAATTTGGGTTTTTACCCCCATCTTGAGTAACTCTAATTTTACAAAGGACCCATCTAAAGTCACTGATATTGAATTAACGGCCCATATGATTACTGTAAACAATCGGAGGGACTCAGTGTCTCCACCTCCTTTGGCTCCAAAGCCGAAGAAAGGGAAGTCTCAGACTGTGACTCTACCCTTACCCAAGTCATAGGGCCTTGAGGCTTCAGGAGCACTCTCTAAGAAGAGAAAAAAAAGCCTAAGTCCAAAAATCCACCCACTAAGACCACAATAACACCACCAAAGCCAACGAAGGGTTCTGAGTAATCCCACTCAGTCTCCTCGGGCATCGTACCTGATCTTAAGATCTAAAGAGAGACATATAACTCGCTAGTATGGGATTGTCTTCTACACTCGATGAGGGCACTCATAAATCAAAACCTTTGCCTAAGGGTACTGCTACTCATCCCTAAGACTCAGGGGGAAACAAACAACCCCTTGACAGGGACACAACTTCCATAACTCCTATTGAAGGGACATCTAAAACCACACCGCATCCTGAAGGGTCACTTAGGGATAAAGACTTAGGGGGAAACATACCACCCACTAATATGGAACCAATATATACTCCTGTTGCTGATCCTTTAGGGACTGGTGCTAAGTACCAGGTGGATGAAACCCAGTCCACTAGATTGAGGTACCGGTCCCTGACCAAAAACAAAGGCAAGACTTATGTTGATATTCAAGCCTTCATGCTCTCTGATGATGAATTAGATAAAGAAAGTGATGAAGAGGAAGTGCTTGCTGCTAGGGACGCCATAAATGAGGACCCTCAGGATGATAAAGAAGTTAGAACTCCCTCACCAAAGCAAGAATAGCCTGAACCATCTCATGTTTAAGAATCTGCTTCTGACTCATCCAGTCTTGAGCTCAAAAAGTTTGACAACATTCTCCCTCTCACTGAAAGGAAATTAATCAGGTA